>JAJGQC010000770.1:0-30358 GCA_021014325.1 Plazaster borealis | reverse complement strand
ACTTTGATGACAGAATTCTAAAAAGTATTGATTGTAAATGACCAAGTTATCTTGGCACTGGACTCAAGTTCTGATGGCCCAGTCACTGAGTGTGGGTCCAGATCCATTGTAATAGTTGGGCCTGTGGCAAACTTTGATGACAGAATTTTTAAAAGCATTGATTGTAAATGATCAAGTTATCTTGGCACTGGACTCAAGTTCTGATGGCCCAGTCACTGAGTGTGGGTCCAGATCCATTGTAATAGCTCAGGCCTGTGGCAAACTTTGATGACAGAATTCTAAAAAGCATTGATTGTAAATGACTCAAGTTCTGATGGTCGAGTCACATTGTAATAGCTAGGCCTTTGGCAAACTTTGATGACAGAATTCTAAAAAGCATTGATTGTAAATGACCAGATTGTCTTGGCACTGGACTCAAGTTCTGATGGCCAAGTCACAGAATGTGGGTCCAGATCCATTGTAATAGTTAAGCCTGTGGCAAACTTTGATGACAGAATTTTTAAAAGCATTGATTGTAAATGACCAAGTTATCTTGGCTCCGGACTCAAGTTCTGATGGCCGAGTCATAGAATGTGGGTTCAGATCCATCGTAATAGTTTGGCCTGTGGCAAACTTTGATGACCGAATTCTTAAAAGCATTGATTGTAAATGACCAAGTTATCTTGGCACCGGACTCAAGTTCTGATGGCCGAGTCATAGAATGTGGGTTCAGATCCATTGTAATAGCTAGGCCTGTGGCAAACTTTGATGAAATTTTTTTTAAAAGCATTGATTGTAAATGACCTAGTTATCTTGGCACTGGACTCAAGTTCTGATGGCCGAGTCACAGAATGTGGGTCCAGATCCATTTTAATAGTTAGGCCTGTGGCAAACTTAGATGACAGAATTCTTAAAAGCATTAATTGTAAATGACCAAGTTATCTTGGCACTGGACTCAAGTTCTGATGGCAGAGTCACAGAATGTGGGTCCAGATCCAATGTAATAGTTAGGCCTGTGGCAAACTTAGAAGACAGAATTCTTAAAAGCATTGATTGTAAATGACCAGATTATCTTGGCGCTGGACTCAAGTTCTGATGGCCAAGTCACAGAATGTGGGTCCAGATCCATTGTAATAGTTAAGCCTGTGGCAAACTTTGATGACAGAATTTTTAAAAGCATTGATTGTAAATGACCAAGTTATCTTGGCACCGGACTCAAGTTTTAATGGCCGAGTCACAGAGTGTAGGTCCAGATCCATTGTAATAGTTTGGCCCGTGGCAAACTTTGATTACAGAATTCTTAAAAGCATTGATTGTAAATGACCAAGTTATCTTGGCACCGGACTCAAGTTCTGATGGCCGAGTCATAGAATGTGGGTTCAGATCCATTGTAATAGCTAGGCCTGTGGCAAACTTTGATGACAGAATTCTTAAAAGCATTATTATTGTAAATGACCAGATTATCTTGGCACTGGACTCAAGTTCTGATGGCCAAGTCACAGAATGTGGGTCCAGATCCATTGTAATTGTTAAGCCTGTGGCAAACTTTGATGACAGAATTTTTAAAAGCATTGATTGTAAATGACCAAGTTATCTTGGCACCGGACTCAAGTTCTGATGGCCGAGTCATAGAATGTGGGTTCAGATCCATCATAATAGTTTGGCCTGTGGCAAACTTTGATGACCGAAATTCTTAAAAGCGTTGATTGTAAATGACCAAGTTATCTTGGCACAGGACTCAAGTTCTGATGGCCGAGTCATAGAATGTGGGTTCAGATCCATTGTAATAGCTAGGCCTGTGGCAAACTTTGATGACAAAATTTTTAAAAGCATTGATTGTAAATGACCTAGTTATCTTGGCACTGGACTCAAGTTCTGATGGCCGAGTCACAGAATGTGGGTCCAGATCCATTGTAATAGTTAGGCCTGTGGCAAACTTAGAAGACAGAATTCTTAAAAGCATTGATTGTAAATGACCAAGTTATCTTGGCACTGGACTCAAGTTCTGATGGCCAAGTCACAGAATGTGGCTTCAGATCCATTGTAATAGTTGGGCCAGTGGCAAACTTTGATGACAGAATTCTTAAAAGCATTGATTGTAATTAATGACCAAGTTATCTTGGCACAGGACTCAAGTTCTGATGGCCAAGTCACAGAATGTGGGTCCACATCCATTGTAATAGCTAGGCCTGTGGCAAACTTTGATGACAGAATTCTAAAAGCATTGATTGTAAATGACCTAGTTATCTTGTCCTGGACTCAAGTTCTGATGGCAGAGTCACAGAGTGTGGGTCCAGATCCATTGTAATAGTTAAGTCTGTGGCAAACTGTGATGACAGAATTCTTAGAAGCATTGATTGTGAATGTCCAATTTTGATTATGGAGTTATCAAAATGTGAGTTTAGATACATGCAATGGTGTAGCTAGTGGTGTGGGAGCAAGTGGTGGGCAACGTGCCCCAGGTGTGTCAGGCCTGGAATTTAATCTTTGAGGAGTCAAGGCCGTTTTCATTTGCAAATTTTGTAAGTGGCACCAAGGCGAAGATCAGGGCAACAGAGGCCGCCATGGCCTCTGTGGCCTCCGTGGATTTCCAGGCCTGGTGTGTAGATGCTCTATAAATCAAGTGAACTTTTATTTTAGTTTTTGAGTGGTGGCTTGGTGGTTTGTGTTGGTTGAGGTTATGACCAACCTTGTCCCTAGGCACCATGAACCCTAGCTACTATGCTGGATGCAAAGCTACCATGAACTTACACAACCACAAACTTTTAACAGTTTTTATTGTAAATGACAGAGTTTTATACTTCCCAGGTAGTTAAAGTAGGCTGTTTAGTTGGTAATATGCGTTAAGGGGTTATATGTTATATGTTTATTACAAAAGTATTAGGTGTTTTTAGTATTGTTTTGGAGATGCCCTTACTAAGTAAACAAAACTGCAAGTTGGCACCTGCATTTGACATTGTACAATTGTCTTATTGCCCTGTATGGCATTTCCATGAAATTTGCTAGCTACCTTGGACTTCATGTGTGTGCAGCCACTTGTCATGCTTAAAGGTGGGTTTTATTGGTCACGGGAGGATAATCATTGAACACTGATTATCGCCAGCGTCTTCAGCAACTAGTCACTGATGCCTCAGCAATAAGTAAAAATTGTGTTTTTATGCTTGCGTGTCAAGTCGCATGATCGACTATAAACCAGCCCGGATTTACATTCAATTCCAAGTCAGATCCAATCACCAACTCCTGTATGTTGTTGTCCACATGGATCAAGCAGAAGTTCAGTTTATACTCTAAAATGAAAAAAGGCTATCTTCAGTCGTCTTTGACAGCAGAACTTCAGAGGACAACATTGATGTATATGAGCTTCTTCATCTGAGGAGACTTGAATGAGGCTATGTGCTTGTGAATCAATACTCACTGTGTGAGGAAACAGCACTGCCTCTACCAAGCTTCTCTATTTGACTGGATTGCTGCTCGTAAGATGCTATGGCTTTCCTGTGTAGATGATGCCTTTCCCTCTTCAACACTGAGACGGTTGTTTCTCAAACAGAATAACTACCATAAAGTCAAAATTCTCTCTTGGCATTTGTGGTTACATGAACATCGGACATCAAAGACCTCACGTCCACCCCATCCATCTTTGATTGTGATTTTTGTGCCTGCGACTTGCTATGTCCGAATGCATGGTACACTTTGCATTATGGGTAAAATGTTTCCACGAGGAGCAGTTTACCCCATTTTCAGTTACTTCGTACTACTTGTTGTGCAAAAGTTACACTGCTTGTGGTAACAAAAATTGGTTTTACCCACTTCTTGAGTGATTTGAACCTCGGTGTTATGCTATTTGATTTCCTACCCAATGTTGGGTACTGCACCTGTGTACTTTATTTTACACAAGTGAGGGTTAAAACAAAATTGTCGTTTTATCCAATATTGACCAAATGTTAGCACAATATTTGTACCCAACAGTTTTACACAGCAACATTTTACACTTCTTCTTTAGAGTGTACCTCTTTCTTCTGATCTATCATATAAAAAAACCTGACTATTTTTTTCTGAACTTTTTTATCAGTTCCTAATAATTTATATTATATACAATTAAATCAAACTCGGCTTCAAAAAAACAAGTCACTTCTGTTAAGATTAGCGTGTACACATGACGCTAACTCTGCAGCAGGTTGTTCAATCACAAGTGGGTTTCAGTTGAGTGCGGGAAATTTTACAGTCTAAAATTTGGCGGATTGCTTATCCATATCATAGTTGTTGCTATCTTGTATGTGTAAATGTATTTTATCTGTCAAATTAGATGATTGACATCTCATCACCCAACCATTTATGATTAAAAACAGAGAATACCTTTCAGACATGATTTATTCTCAATTTATGCTTACATGGGTTTTTTTCCTTCAAACAAAGTTCTCTTTTTGCTCTTGATGAATCCTTAACTGTCAAAATTCTTGAGAAACATATTTTTTATTTTCTCAAAAAGGGTGAAATGGTTACACACCATTTAAGTTGCTTTTTTTTTAACGTGAACTCTGACTTGAAGAAAGCCTGTATCTAGTCTTGCAAAATTAAAGAAATAATATTTGAATACTAAATTCATAAACACAAACAACAGCATTTCCGATAGAACTATTGTTCAGGAATATTGTTGACAATCTAGAAGCCAGGTAAATTTTTACAATCAAATATGAAAGTTTTGATAAGAATCTTTAAAAGCGTTATTATGACACGTCATTAATGAAAAAAACCAAGAATTTAAATTTAAATGTTATGTATTTGTGTCCATTTTATGAGAGTTAGTTTTGTATGAGGCAAGAAGTAATTTGAAACACACTGTACTTTGGACATTCAGAAAAAAAATTTACTGTAAGGTTTTCAGGAGATCAATACTAATAGGCATTTGTTGGGGTCTTTCAAATTTTGTATCAAAGCACCTTATACTTTTGCTACCCCTGTACATTGGGCCTTAAAGGCACTGGACACGTTTGGTGATAACTCCAAATATATATTAGCATAAAAACTTACTTGGTAACGAGCAACGGGGAGCTGTTGATAGTATAAAACATTGTGAAAAAAGAAGTAACGTAGTTTTTTGAGAAAGAGGCAATTTTTCACTAAAATATTAAATAAAAGACTTCAGGCCTTAAGCCTTTTATTCTTATCTGAAAGCACACAAATTTGTACAACAAAGGTGTTTTTTCTTTCATCATTTTCTTGCAACTTCAATGACCAATTGAGCCCAAATTTTCACAGGCTTGTTATTTTATGCATGCATGTACATTGGGATACACTAAGTGAGAATACTGGTGTTTGACAATTACCAAACGTGTCTAGTGCCTTTAAGCACTCCTGACACCATCTCAACTCTTTGGAGTATGCAGCACCGGCAACCAAATGGTGCACACGTTGCTACTCATTCAAAACAACAATCTCTATGCAGGTACCCATTTACTACTGGGTTATGAGAAGCAATGATAGTTATTAGTGTCTTGCCCAAGTGTCATGACTGGGATTCAAACCCACGCTCTGATGACGCGGCCATCAGAACCTAGTTCGATGCTGTAGACGGCTTGCTATGGCCATGACACTTTCATTTTAACTTACTACTCTATGTGGGAGACGTTTTGTTTAGGTATACCAGTTTGCTTCCTTCAAAATTTTGATTGATGCTCTTGCTAAACCAAAATTATCAAGATAATTAAGGATCATTTAAAGGCACTGTACACGTTTGGTAATTACTTGAAATATATAGTAGCTAAAATTTACTTGGTAACGAGCAACGGAGAGCTGTTGATGGTATAAAACATTGTGAGAAATGACTCCCTCTGAAGTAACGTAGTTTTTGAGAAAGAGGTAATTTCTCACTAAAATATTAAAAGACTTCTGGCCTGAAGCCTTTTTCAGGCATCTAAAAGCACTTAAATTTGTACAACAAGGGTGTTTTTTCTTTCATAATTTTCGTGTTCAGTGCCTTAAACGTGTTGAAGTTGAGATGACAATGTATTTAAATTCCTATAATTTTTCAGTTGAAATTCTCAAAACATTTTAAAATATTATGTTGAAACTGTTTCTTTCAGAGACTTCAGTTTTATAACTTTCTCAAAGTAAACTTAGAATTCCAGATTTGTTGAGAAGATCTAAAACAATAAAGAGTAATTTAATAGATGTAATCATTTGCATCTGGGATAAAGAATAATAATTATCTATCCAAATTTTGGGAGGCAACCTTGAAACTAATTTAAAAACGCCTTATAAATAAAAAGCTGCGGTTAGTTAGCAAGTTTCTGTTGGATTGGATCCTAAATAAAGATTTGTGTTTTTCTATACTGCAGCATCAGGAACACATCTTACCATAACTTATTATACACAGTGGATATTATTTAAAAACAAATGAATAATGGTCATAAATAATGGTTATTTATACATATCATATGATAGTGAAGTGGGCCTATTGAGAAACTGATGTACTTCCGAACAAGTTCATAGCCTAAACGTATTTTAATTTCGCTAGAATGTTACTGTCAATAAATGTAATTATTTCAAATACATTCTTCTTATTTCTTTATAGGATATCATGTTGTAGGAGTTATGGACCAATGCATGCACGTACATCTTTAACACGGGTAGGGCACAAGTTGAGATAATTAACACCAATAGCCAATTTTGACCGTGGTAAAAAACAAAGAGAAGTGTTTGGTGAAGGTGACCATCACATATTGCACACACATCTACAATTTTCTCCTTTCTTCCCCCCCCCCATTTTTTTTTCGGGGACCCTCTTGGGTGCGCCGTTGGTTTAGGGCACAGATAGAGTCAAAATGTGTTGTTCCTGTCATGGTGCCTTGAATTCAGGGTCAATTTCATAACCGGGTGGTGGGTATGGATCGTACAATCTAAGTGAACAAAACGTAACAGAGTTGAATATACTTTGTCCTAAGGATCAACCCAGTGTAATTTGCTTTAGGGAACTTTGAATTTTTGAAAACAATTGTATTAGTATTATTTTAAAAAAAATTGGGGCAGAGTAAATACAATTTGTTTACAAACAGACTTTAGGCTAATCCTCATACAAAAACTAGCTCTGGGCCCAGTCATTGTGTAACCAGCTGACCTAGAAATGTCGGTCAATGATCACGTACTGGTACTAGAAAGTATTTTAAGTTATTCCTTAATGCCACACCCGTAAATTAAATACCGAGTTGGAATGTGTTAGATAATAAATCCACTGGGAGAATATTCATTTAATTGGTAAGGTAAATTCCTGAGCACGGTGACCCAATAGGCACAAACATTTGAATATGACTGGACGTCATAGCTGAAATACCTGCGGTCAATTAGCAATACATGTAGGCCTACTCCCTTTTCTGGAATTTGGGTTCATTCCTGCATTTGCAGTCAAGACGAGAGGTCGACTGTAGGGAAAAGTTATGGTTCCTTTTCCTTAATTTGTTAAGTTCAGCCAAATTAGTTTGTATACGTTGCAATTTCTGGGGACAAACTATTAATTCAACCGGCTGTTAAACAGTATGGCGTTCAAGTGATGAATTGGTGATGTAGAAAATCATTATTGTAACAAACCTTCTGAAACACTGCAGTGTAAATTCAATGTTTAATATTCAATTGCCGTAAATTTTGTTAATATTTGAATTGTTAAAAACGGGTACTCCCGTAAAGGATTCACTGCCTCAAATTCCCGGCAGGATATTTTTAGTAAAAATGCTAGAAAAATGTGGCAGTAATTGTTTCATAATGTTGAAGATGGCATCTAGTTAACACTGAACATTATTCTATTGAGCATTAGTAAATTCAACTTTATGACCCGTTTATAGGAATTGTATCCAATGCCAGTCAAGCTTTTTCGAGTTACAAGTGTGTAAATTCTAGAGCATTAGAAGAATCAGATAAATAATTACTAATTTTCTTATTCCACATTTGGCACTTATTTCGTAATATCAGAATGTATGACATTATTTTGTCTTCATACCGACCACTGCAGTGTGACGTGAAGTTCTATCCATAACCCACCAACTGTTGTTTTACTGAAGGTACGGAATGTTGAATATTATCTTCAAGCAGGCCTGAATACTCGATTCTGATTGGTCGATCCATAGCAACAAGGAGTGTGATATTATACAAGTAATGAATGTTTATTAGTGCATGGTGCGAATATTTTCATGAGTTGAAAGATGGAATGTTCTTTTCAACGAGGCGGAGCATAACATCCAAGTAGATCTTTGTCATTTTGATTGGAGGATACAACTTTCAAAACAAACAAAGCGTACAATATTTAATTGTGACATTAGACCATTGATCTCTATTATATTGAGATCAATGCATTAGACCCATTTCTTTTGGTTCGGCTTGTTTGGATTCAACAGTGACTAAGTGCGTTCTGTACTGCTATTTTGAGACACACGGGTGCCATGTGCCTTGCAGTACTGCTGCATTATCAAAGACACGCGCACGCAATGATGTGGTACGCTCCGTGCAAAAATGCACGGTGAATGACGTAGCGTGCAATGGTACGTTTATTTGCTATCACGTGACGGACAATCCTCCAATCAAATGGCAAGGATCTGCTTGGGTGTTATATAAAAACTTATATTGCACGGCCCATATCACACCCTGCGTATTGTGTGTTCTAACTGCGCATCAAGTTTGCTTGAAGATAAATACGTTATCACACGCGCGCTCGTGGAATACGGAAAAATATAGCGCGTCTGCGTTCCATATCCAACTCGTCGCCACTCTTATACCCCAGACAGATTCGCTATTGTGATTGGTTTAAACATGGCTGGCTGGCTTCGCGTGATGGGTGCGTACGCTCATTTAGGCCAATTTACTTACGCGGAACACAGTACAAAGCTATTAGTATACCCGCGTAATCTTTTTGTACACGCGTACACACAAACCAACGCGCACAAAACAGAATTTTACAAAAGTTTATGAAAATGTACAAACTACGAAAATTCGCTCAAACAGATTGTCACAGATTGTCTTTAATAGGCTTACTTTTTAACTAAAGGGCATTTATGAATGGGAATACGGCGCAAGATAGAGAACTGAACCCACACGCAGTGCAAATACGTGAAATTAATGTGGAGGTCAGCGGACGCCATTCTGGGGTCGCCTGTTGGCAAACAAGTGTGAAAGATGCCTTTTAGGTTATTCTTTAAATAAGAATTGCTTTAATTATTTTATATACAGTTGTGTTGTTTAAGACTTTGAATAATTTAATAACTTAAAGCAGACTGCGCCTTTAACCACGAGTGGATACAATCTTGGTAAGGAGTGACCAGCACTGCAGGGGGTTGCATGCATTGCACAATATACCAGACCACTTGCCAGCTAACACTCACTTGGGTGAGGTCATACACTGTTCCTCCATCTCATCATATTCATCAAGAAATTAAGGTGATCTATATTTAAGCCAGGGGAGTTTTATTGCAAGGGGTGAGTACTTGTTTACCTGTTCTTTGATTCATACTTTGTTTAATTGGTTTTCATAATTATTGAGGTATTTAATAAGTTTATCCACCATCAGTTGTGTACTTGACATCACTGATTGTTAGCTCAATGGAAGTCACAATATATGGCTATTTCCACATTTCTTAAGAAGTTGGTCTCTATTGGTTATTCTCAATACTTCATTCATTGTATATTTCCAGGAAGTTTAGGTTTTGCTTAATTACTTGACTATAGAAGCCTTAAGATATAAGAAAGTGCTTATTCATTTATTAACTGTTGGCTTTTAGAACTTCTTTTACCTCTATTATTTAATTCTCATTGATTGGTTAAGTTGGAACATTATTGGTAAGAAACACATTATTTTGAGTGTTATGGTCAAACCTTTCCTATGTACCTGTATTAGTTTATAGCTCCATGGTTTAAGCCATTGTTTCATACACTATGCTACAACTTATTAATGCCTCACTGTGTGGAATGTCTAATTCCTACTGGTCAGTCAGAGGGCAGAGAGTAGAATTGCCTTGGGGTATATGCTGAGTAGTATTTGTGGTCAGGAAGTGAGCATATCGATAATCAGTGTTGCTGCACAGCATAGTTTATTGATATACAGTATCTTTTAGTGCACTGTGTTATATTCCGGGTTAGTACAGCAATCGCTATGTGATCACCGCTACATTGCCATTACTATTCCCTTGGATCTTTGTTTATCTTTCTCCATCCAGAGTTGAACCTTGAGACACTGACAGAACTGAACAAGAAGGTCATCAAAGACAAGAGAAAGAAACTTAAGGAGACCTTGGACAGGGTCCTTACTTTATGTGAGTATCCGGTGGTTACCAGCCACAGCACAATGTTTTTATACGGGCCAGATTCATTTCTCCAAAAGGCACCAACAATAGAGTGCGATAATGAGGGAACCTTATAATCACTGGAGCGCAAATCCAATGGTTGCACAGGGCCCTGACAATTTTGTGATGACTCCGTGCAGCCACGCGTGGGAATGCGTCGTAATTTATCCATGGTCCCTTGGTGAAGAGAACCTCTATGAGGGAAATTTATATTTCTACTGGAACATTTCAAGGGGCATGGACGCAACAGCCTCCATTACCTCGGTAAAATTCTATTCAATTAAAAAAACTTTATTTAGGCCTGGTTATATATGAATTCCTTTAGATAACATCATCGTTTGGAAATCACAGTGTGGTTTAGTTTGCAACATTTTGAAAACTTGGACCACAAGATTTTAAAATTATCTGCTGCATGTACAATTGTACACTCCCTCTGTTTTCTTGACCAATTTTCTGGAGAAGTGTGCATATATTTAAAAGTGTATATTATTATTCCTATTTGGACCACAAGTGTGTACAAAGTGCATCTACACTTTGAGGCAGAGCACAGGTGTCGTACTGCAGAAACACTTGAAACACTGTTTTTTTACACTGCATCTGCACTTTGAACACAGGTGTTGTGTATTCAATTCAATTCAATTCAATTCAAACTCGCATTTATTTCCATACGTCATGATCGTTTCTAAACAATACATAACGGGGAGCTGAGATGGTTACGTCATGCCATTTCTCTTACTGAATTCAAAACATTGTTTGGAAGGCCAGAGGATTTAAGAATGGCGTCGCACCCGGTTTTAATGTATGAAGATTTTAATAATAAATCAGCATTCAATTCTGCAAAAAAAAAAAAAAACCCAAGTACATGAATGAATGTACATTCCATATCTCAGAGTACTGCTAAACAGTCTTAACACGTGTAAACAGAAAATTATTACAGTCCAAACAACTGAAGCAAGTGAAAGTAATTTTAGAAACATAAAAGAATTTTAAACGGAAACATTAACTTACTAGTGTGACCGGATACAACTAGCAGAAAAGTAACAGTACAGCAACAATAGTTCAGTCCAGTTAAACAGCATACAGTTCAGTAATCAAAACGGTAATCCCCTAAACAAAAATAAGGAAAACATTCTAAATACAGGAACCTGTCATGTAATATACTACATTTACTAGATTTACCCTGAAACTACAATGACAATAATCACCTTTAAATCAATAAGATCATGCACAACTGATTTACAGTAAACAAATCCTGGCCTCGATGATACTTGCTCTAGAATATTCTTAAATTCTTACATAAAGCAGCAATTGTAACTTAAAACCTTATAAAACGGATTTACAACATCCAACATTTAACGTTTGAACTTTGACGTGCATCAAGTGCATGAATCAAATACACTAGAACAACTTCTCAAGTGAGCAGAAAAAACGTTGGAATTATCTTTAATACTACGAAACTACTGTAAGTCTCATCCAAAAATACACTTCTATAACACTCACCCTAAACGCCGATCAGTAACTCTAAGCAGTATCAGTACACAATTTAGTTATTTAGATAACCTTTTTAACCAGTTAAATGCTATCGAAAAGTACAGTTTCTGAAGCGTTTATCGGAAAGCGGTCGCTAAGTATAGCGCCCTCAAGCGACAGTGCAGAATAAAACTCAACGAAACATCCTCCCCACCTATGCGAGGAAGTCGCATAACAAACAGGTTGAAGTCACAGACCAGTTCATCAGTTCTCATATCCTTCAACCGGGTAAATAACCGCAATCTTTGTTATTGGTCTACGGTAATCTCCATGAGCTGTGGCTACCTTGACATTGCGCACATGTCCGTCTTGTCCTGGGTAGACCTCAGTTACTCTTCCAATGTTCCATTTTCCTCGAATAAGATTCGGCTCGGCAAGAATAACAACGTCATCAACACACACATTTCGTCTGTGGACACACCACTTCTTCCTTGGAACAAGAGCTGGATGAACATCCCTTATCCAGTTTTTCCAGAAGGACGTCACAATTTGTTGAACAAACTCAACTCTCTCTCTTGGATTCCTGCTAGTGCGGAATGGCCCCTGGGGTACCCTGTTTGATGCTCGACCAAGCAGAATATCATTCGGACAGATGTAGCTGCCATCATCAGGATCAGTTGGATGCCTGCCAATAGGCCTTTCATTGACAAGATTCGCCACTTCTTGCAGACACGTCTGAAACTCAAATGGGGTCAACCGTTGTTCTCCAATAGCCTTCTTAAGAGCTCGCTTACAGCTCTTCACTAAGGCTTCGGCACATCCATTCTGATGTGGAGCAAGAGGTGTCGTGAATTTCCAGCATATTTGTCTCTCAGCACAAAAGTCCTTCAACTTGGTTACATTCCACCCTTTTACCATCTCTCTCAACTGTCTTTCTGCCCCTACAAACTGGGTTCCATTGTCACTCTGAATCAGTTTCAGGTGACCTCGTACAGCAAGAAATTTTCTAAGGACTTGAAGAAATTCCATCATTGAACAATCAACAGCAACTTCAAGATGCACGGCTCGCGTATTTAGACAGGTAAAAATTACCCCGTAGTGCTTTGCTGCTTTGTTTCGGCCTACTTTCACAACAAACGGTCCAAAGTAGTCGCAAGATGTGTAGTAGAATGGCGGTGTAAATGGTGCCATCCTCTCACAAGGCAGACTGGCCATATACTGTGTTTCTGTTTTGCGCTCAAAAACCCGGCACATGACACACCTGAATTTCACACTCTTTGCCAAGCTTGTTCCGCCGGTTACCCAGTACTTGCTTCTGACCTTGGTTGCTGTCGTCGCCACTCCGTAGTGCCCTCGCTCATGGACATTCTTCGTGATCAGGTATGATATGTGGTGGCTTCTGGGGAGTAGCACCGGGTGTTGTCTGTCATAAGAAAGTTTCCCAAGATGACCCCTTCCTCCAACAAAGGTCATTCCGTCTTTCACAAATGGACTAAGTGACTTAAACTCTCCTTTCTCAAGTCGCCCATGGAGTGATTTCTGGGCCTCAACCAGCCAGTGGTTTTCAGCAGAGGTCAATTCTTCAACTGTTAACGGACCGTCATGGTCTCTCTGCTTCGATTTCAGATGCGAGATGAAACGGAAGACGTATGCAGTCACACGGATCAACTTTCTCCAGCTGGAGAACTTGTTGTAGTCTATTGCATCTTCCGCTTCCTTCACCATTAGCACAGTTTTCTCCTTCTTTTCTCTGTTTATTTCCTTTTCTTCAGCCTTTGGGAGTGATTTTGGCCAATTCTCTTCCGGTTCTCTTAAGAATCCTGGCCTGTCCTTCCAGGTGCCTTGTAATTGTTCGACTTTGACCCTCTTGAAATCTTATCCGCAACATTATGCTCTCCTGGGACATGCCTCCAGTCGGAAGGATCGGTTTGGCTCTGAATTTCCGCCACTCTGTTTGCAACAAAGGACTTGTACTGTCGTGATTGTCCACGTATCCATGATAGGACAATTACACTGTCTGACAGGAATATGGCTCTTTCAAACTCAATTGATGTTTCCCTGACTACTGATGCATAGAGTCTAGTAGCCAACAGTGCTGCCTGTAGCTCCAATCTCGGAATCGTCAGGGCCTTCAGTGGAGCTACCCTTGATTTTGCAGCCACAAATCTCACATCAAACGAACCGTTCTCATTCTTTGATCTGGTGTAGGCAACTGTGCCAAACGCATCTTCGGATGCATCGCAAAACACTATTAACTCCACAGGAAAGTCTGGCTTTGGCATCATGCATCGATCAAATGAAACTCCATTCAAGCTTTGCAGTTCTGTGAAGAAGTTCCTCCATTTAGCCTTTGGTTCTGGAGGCAAGTCGTCATCCCAATCAACACCCATTTGCCACAGCTTCTGCATCAGGATCTTTCCTCGGATCAGGAAGGCACCAGTAAACCCAATGGGATCAAATACCTCGGCCAGTTCACTCAGAATCATTCGCTTGGTCATGACGTCTCTTTCTTTCAGGGCAACTGCTTTAACTTGATATTTCAGTCTGTCTGTCTCGGGTTCCATACAACGCCCAAAACTTTCTGCTCTTCTGTAGATGTGTGTCCGACGATTGGTCTCTCTTCAGGCATCTCAACTGCCAAATCTGTATTCGACACCCACTCTTTACTTTGAAACCACCTGCATTTAGGACTGCATCAATTTGGCTAGTCAGACGTGTAGCTTTCTCAACGGATCTTGTAGAGGTACATATGTCGTCCATGTATGTGTCATGGTCCAAAACTCTAGATGCCTCAGGGTAGTCTCTGGCTCCTTCGGCAGCTGTTCTCTTCAATGCAGTCAATGCCATAGCTGGTGCTGGCATGTCACCAAAGGTTACCACCTCCTTGACATAGACATCAGGTTCTCGGTCTTCATAGCTCCTCCAAAGGAACCTATGTACATGTTTATCACGCTCAGGGATTCTGATTTGGTGATACATTTTGGCTATGTCCCCTGACACAGCAATCTGAAACTGTCTGAAACGGAATAAGACCCCAAAGAGATCATTGAGGAGATCAGGTCCTTTTTCCCAGTAATCATTCAGTCGATGGCCATTGAAGCTAGCAGAGGCATTGAAGACGATGCGAACAGGTGTGCTCTTTTTCTCAAGACGAATTACTGGGTGGTGGGAGATGTAATGGACCAGACCGTCATACTTCTTCATTTCTTCGGTGGTTAGCTTTCTCGAAAATCTCTTTTTCTCCATTTCTTTCATCTGATCATCATACAGTTGAGCGTTGTTCCCTCTCTCTGTAGCTTCTTCTCTATGGACAATAACTTCGCCATTGCCTGCCTCTTGTTGTCGGCGAGCTCATTTGGGTCCCTTTTCCATTGGTAGGGAACTAGCCATCGGTTGTCCACTTTCTCACAGGACTCCCAAATCTTGTCAAACTGGCGTTGGTCATTCGGGGTCAACAGCTTGTCAGTTGATTGCTTACAGTTACAGTTCTTGAGCCTCACCCCCATAGCCTCAGTAGACCAAAACTCACTGAGGTCAGTCTTGTCGGTGACCTTTGTGTAGCACAGTGGACGTTCTTGCTGTCGCCTCACTAGATGATCCGAGAATTACCCAGCCAATTGGAGAATCTCTCAAGATATAGTCATCTACTTTCTCTGTCTTACCGCCATGCATAGCAGGATGATCAACACCTAGAAGTATATCAACCTGTCCACAACCACATCTAATTGTTGTTCCCAAATGGCTCTCGACCTTTTCTCTGCACTGCTCAGGTAGTGGAGGCACTGTAGTTATTTCGGGAACTTCTACTGCTGACACCTTATATATCTTTTCTCCACGGTAGACTTTGATCTCATGCAGCCTGGTGACATGGGTTTCGGTCCTGCCACCCAAAGTGGTGATGTCCATGCTGATTGGTTTGCTTTTGCCTTGTAACCCAAGTCTTTGTACAGTTGCCCCTCGGACCAGGGTTACACTTGCACAACAGTCAAACACAATGTTTCCAGTTATTTTCTTGTGAAGGGCCCCAATTTCAGTCGTCAGCAGGGGTAGTGCAACATCAGTAAATTCTGACTTGCAGTTGCACGCCATCACGTGAGCAGTGGGTGCCGCTGAAAATTGGGCTTTCCCTTTGTGTAGGAGATGGTGATGCTGGGAATCACACTGTGGGCACTTCCTTTTTCTGTTACAGGTACTCATATTGTGTCCTTTGCCGGCCCGCTTCATGCAGGAAAACATGCACGCTTATCTTTCACCTTTCGCCACCTCTCTTCAGGAGTCAGTTTCAGTATGGCGGGACACTAATCAGGCCAGTGACTATCAGTTTCACACCCCCAGCACCTTTTCCACTTTACTGATGTGGTTGGTCGCCCTTCGGTCAGATACACTCAGGCTTGCTGAGGTGTTGTATTCAT
Source organism: Plazaster borealis (assembly GCA_021014325.1). NCBI lineage: Eukaryota > Metazoa > Echinodermata > Asteroidea > Forcipulatida > Labidiasteridae > Plazaster > Plazaster borealis. The sequence continues at coordinate 14,178 of JAJGQC010000770.1, read as the reverse complement.
ACTCCTGATGGAGGCAGATACCCGTCTTCTGGTTTTCGTCTCGTTCTCAAGGAATTTGAGAAGTCCCTCAAGATTAGCCTGTTCACTGCTTTGCTGTTCAATGCGGGCATATACTTTCCTGTCCTCTGGAGTCAGTTTCTTCTCGATCATGGCCAACATGTGATTATTATTCATGTCTGATTCCTTTCCTACTTGTTTCAGGACGTTGTAACTGCGCCTAACAAGTTGAGCAAACTCACAAAAGCGCCCATCTTCTCCATCGCTAAGCGCTTTAAACTTGGTCAGATCCTGGGCCACTGTGTCTGAAATGACCCTTGGATCACCATAGTACATGTCCAAGTACTCCCAACATGCACTATAATCAGTTCCGATACCCTTCAGCAACTCAGTGGCTTACCAGTTAAACTGTTTCGCAGAATAGAGACAGCCTCTCTCGGACTGTACATCGGATCTATCATGTGCTTGAAGTCATCTTTGAATGTGTGATAATCCCTGACATCGCCATTGAATGTTGGCATCTTGGGTCTCTCCAACCTCGGTCTCAACTTGCATGAAGCAGTACTGGTTTTTGGTGTCTGCTGCTGCTCTCCTTCAGCCAACGCTGGTTTCGGCGGGGAAGGCGACTGCTCAGCTTGCAGTTCATCAGTGCCGATTTCTGGCTGAGTGTTGGAGTCGGTACTTTGGGATGCATCATGGTCAGTTGATACAGCAACACTTTTTTCAGGCGGATTTTCAGCCGACTTTGTTGGTTGAGATTTTTTTAACTGGTTCAGTTTCAGCTTTATCTGCTGGAAGTCATCCATACAAATCTGAATGTAATCTTCCTCCTGCTCATATTCATCGCTATCTTCTATTGTCTCACAATACTCATCGTGTCTGTTCTGCAATTCCATGAAGGCAACCTCAAATTTCCGGAATTCTTCTGTGAGCTCTTCTATGGAAGAATCTTGCTTTATGTGTTGTTCAAACACTTTCCTTTGTTGAGTAAATCTCGTCTTGCTGGTTCGTCATTTCGCTTTCTTTTCATCCATATTGGCCTCAACTTGAAGAGTAAATTGAATTATGGAAGGCCAGAGGATTTAAGAATGGAGTCGCACCCGGTTTTAATGTATGAAGATTTTAATAATAAATCAGCATTCAATTCTTAATAAAAAAAACCCAAGTACATGAATGAATGTACATTCCATATCTCAGAGTACTGCTAAACAGTCTTAACACGTGTAAACAGAAAGATTATTACAGTCCAAACAACTGAAGCAAGTGAAAGTAATTTTAGAAACATAAATGATTTTTTAAACGGAAACATTAACTTACTACTGTGACCGGATACAACTAGCAGAAAAGTAACAGTACAGCAACAATAGTTCAGTCCAGTTAAACAGCATACAGTTCAGTAATCAAAACGGTAATCCCTAAACAAAAATAAGGAAAACATTCTAAATACAGGAACCTGTCATGTAATATACTACATTTACTAGATTTACCCTGAAACTACAATGACAATAATCACCTTTAAATCAATAAGATCATGCACAACTGATTTACAGTAAACAAATCCTGGCCTCGATGATACTTGCTCTAGAATATTAATAAATTCTTACATAAAGCAGCAATTGTAACTTAAAACCTTATAAAATGGATTTACAACATGTGTGCAGCCACGCGTGGAAATGCGTTCGTAATTTATCCATGGTCCCTTGGTGAAGAGAACCTCTATGAGGGAAATTTATATTTCTACTGGAACATTTCAAGGGGCATGGACGCAACAGCCTCCATTACCTCAGTAAAATTCTATTCAATTAAAAAAACTTTATTTAGGCCTGGTTATATATGAATTCCTTTAGATAACATCATCGTTTGGAAATCACAGTGTGGTTTAGTTTGCAACATTTTGAAAACTTGGACCACAAGATTTTAAAATTATCTGCTGCATGAACAATTGTACACTCCCTCCTCTGTTTTCTTGACCAATTTTCTGGAGAAGTGTGCATATATTTAAAAGTGTATATTATTATTCCTATTTGGACCACAAGTGTGTACAAAGTGCATCTACACTTTGAGGCAGAGCACAGGTGTCGTACTGCAGAAACACTTGAAACACTGTTTTTTTACACTGCATCTGCACTTTGAACACAGGTGTTGTGTATTCAATTCAATTCAATTCAATTCAATTCAAACTCACATTTATTTCCATACGTCATGATCGTTTCTAAACAATACATAACAGGGAGCTGAGATGGTTACGTCATGCCATTTCTCTTACTGAATTCAAAACATTGTTTGGAAGGCCAGAGGATTTAAGAATGGAGTCGCACCCGGTTTTAATGTGTGAAGATTTTAATAATAAATCAGCATTCAATTCTGCAAAAAAAACAATCCATATCTCAGAGTACTGCTAAACAGTCTTAACACGTGTAAACAGAAAATTATTACAGTCCAAACAACTGAAGCAAGTGAAAGTAATTTTAGAAACATAAATGATTTTTTAAACGGAAACATTAACTTACTAGTGTGACCGGATACAACTAGCAGAAAAGTAACAGTACAGCAACAATAGTTCAGTCCAGTTAAACAGCATACAGTTCAGTAATCAAAAAGGGTAATCCCCTAAACAAAAATAAGGAAAACATTCTAAATACAGGAACCTGTCATGTAATATACTACATTTACTAGATTTACCCTGAAACTACAATGACAATAATCACCTTTAAATCAATAAGATCATGCACAACTGATTTACAGTAAACAAATCCTGGCCTCGATGATACTTGCTCTAGAATATTCATAAATTCTTACATAAAGCAGCAATTGTAACTTAAAACCTTATAAAACGGATTTACAACATCCAACATTTAACCTTTGAACTTTGACGTGCATCAAGTGCATGAATCAAATACACTAGAACAACTTCTCAAGTGAGCAGAAAAAACGTTGGAATTATCTTTAATACTACGTAACTACTGTAAGTCTCTTTCAAAAATACACTTCTATAACACTCACCCTAAACGCCGATCAGTAACTCTAAGCAGTATCAGTACACAATTTAGTTGTTTAGATAACCTTTTAACCAGTTAAATGCTATCGAAAAGTACAGTTTCTGAAGCGTTTATCGGAAAGCGGTCGCTAAGTATAGCGCCCTCAAGCGACAGTTCATAATAAACAAAACTCGACGAAACATTGTTAAAGACTCACCTGTTTAAGACTTGTTTTTCTTAGGCTAATTTATTTCATTCTCATTCCTTTTGTATTTTTGATTGTTGTGTCATTTGTTGTTAATTTTTGTGATACCTTTTTGTGTAAAAACACTACATAAGTGCTTGGATTATAGTTAATGCTATTAACAAAATAAATGGCCCAGTGACCAGGGATAATAATGTGTTTGATCATTTCTGAAGTTGTGCAATATAAGAGCCGTTATTATTTTCTGCAATCGATAGAGACGAGATGTGGAGTTTAAAGCCATGGAGGTTGACTACGAAAAGAAGAGAGCAGAAAAACTGAGGAAATTTGGTGAGTTGCCAATTCAGTTTTTAACAAGCGTGCGCGCAGAGCAGTCACTTTTGGTTAGCCAATCAGCATTGTCTTTCAGCAGTATTCATCACACATCTCTTCCAGGGGTTTGTGACGAAGATTATCGATACGGCGCGCTGGACTATGATTCTGAAGGCTGTTTGAAGTACTGAATTCCTTGATGACGCGAAGGCTAGACAAATGGAACAGACCCCTTGCATTGGCCACCATCGCTGGGGTCAAACAATGGAAACTTGCCCGCATGTACGCATCACAAGACAACTCTCAGCCAATGATAAGTCTTCATTGTCCTCAGTGAGGGCGCAGTTTGGGGCTTGTGATGTCATATGCGAGAGGGTTTATTGCATTCTGTATAGTTTGCTTAACAACTTCTGGTCCATAATGATAATGCACTAATTAATTGTTAAACATTGAAGGCAATTGGGTCTGGCCAGGGAATTCTGAAAGGTTGCTATTGTGCAGTGGAAAGATCCGCAATGCCAAACACCTAAGGAGCACCATTTGGCTTTGTACAAAAAGCGTTTGGGTTTACAGAACACACAGAGGAAACAAATACCAAGAACTTAACATTTATTGGCCAATCTCAATCACTTTTGGATTATATAAAAGGAAATTCAATGAGTAAGAAATTTGTCATTACTTGTCATGCTCTAAAATGAAATCTTTAAGGTAATAATAGAGTTTGTAAAATTAACCTTTTAAAGGCACTGGACACGTTTGGTAATTACTCAAAATATATGTTAGCATAAAAACTTACTTGGTAACTAGCAACGGAGAGCTGTTGATAGTATAAAACATTGTGAGAAACGACTCCCTCTGAAGTAACGTAGTTTTTGAGAAAGAGGTAATTTCTCACTAAGATATTTGAATCTAAAAAAGACTTCAGGCCTGAAGCCTTTTTCAGGCATCTGAAAGCACACACATTTGTGCAACAAGGATGTTTTTTCTTTCATTATTTTCGTGCAACTTAGATGACCAATTGATCCCAAATTTTCACAGGCTTGTTATTTTATGCATATTTTGGCATACACCAAGTGAGATTACTGGTCTTTGACAATTACCAAACGTGTCTAGTGCCCTTAACACAAACTTTCTGTTGTTTGAGAATGTGTGCTTCACGCTTGAGTGGTAAAACAATCTGGGCACCAGTGGTTGTATTATGTCAAAAGAATTTGGTAACGAGAGGGTTCAAAATTGTTCTTGATATTCTCTCTCATCAGGAATATCCTACGTCCCAGTCACTAAAGAAGACGAGATCCACAACATCCAGTTGGTCGTTAAGCACCTGGCAGACAAGGTACTCCACTGTGATCTGTCTCACACCAACGGCGGGCTATAGTTGAAGGGAATCGAGTTGCCATGCAGTACCTACTGGAGATCCTACTGGGCGTCATGGACTACATCATGAGAGGGATTGACAGTGAAGGATCAGCAACCGACTTTGAAGGTGTGCAGGGGCGAAATGGATCATCAGTTTGTCCTTGTTTTTAACTTTTAAAAAACCACATTGCTCCAGCTCCAGGGGTTATTTAAGCCCTCTTGAGTTCCCAGTTGTACATCTGGTTGAAGAGAAGCATACTATGGTTAAGTTTGTTCTCGCTCAAAAACAATTGCACAATGGCTGACGTGGCTAGAATTTGAGCCCTCTTGCTGAAGACGAAGCCAACTAACCTTGATGCAGTAATTTTGTCAGGACAACTCTTTAAAAAACCCACAGTTGGTCTTTGCTTCAGTTACTAACTTTTGGTGTTACTTCAGCCTTAATAGCTCCTCCAATTGTACAACTATATGAAGAGAAGCACATTAAGGTGAAAAGTGTTTCAAAACCGTTGTATAGTTGCCAGGATTCAAAAACCTACATTCCGAATACTTATGCCACTGGAAACTAGCACTCTGTCACAAGACTGTGAAATAATGTACGTCTGTATTATAATTGATCATAGATGGTGATCTCGTAGACCCGGACACAATGACTAGAGGAACGGTATCTGCCATCACGGACGTCTTGAGGGAAGAGTTTGGACTCAGAGGTGGGAAAGACAATTATTACAGACCACCGTCTAATGCATATGAAAGGTACGAGAAACATACTTCATTTTTACTATTTTTCAATTCAATTGAAAAAGGAAGTTATGAAGAAGGGAACATTTTTCTTGAGCATCAACAAATCTTTTATTTCACATATTAGTAATTTTGTTTATTTATTTACAACAAAACTTCCATAAAAAGATAAAATGCAATAAAAATAGTGCAAGCAGATATCTAAGCAAATGCAAAACATTGTTGGTAACCCCAACACACACAGGCGGCTGCACAGCTCATCCAGAGAAATATGAAGCGTACAGTTCAAATAAATATTATACACCGCACTTAGAGATATTTGTCATTTGATTGGTGGAACACGCGTCACATGTCATACTTTATTTTGCCATGTATACTGTTCCGACACTCCAAATTTTAATATAGGAGTCCTATATTGATAAATATAGGATGCTTGGGACGCTTTGCAGCTATGCTTCGCACATACTAATAGATTTTACTTTGAGTATTTATTGCGTTACGTGTTATTAGCGCATGTAAGCTTGCACATCAACACGCACATGGCTATGAATGCAGAACGTGCTTGAGCCAACCGCTCTTAAACAGCTCCAGCTATGTCTTTTTATCAGCCGTTTAATAACTTATTGATGAAATAAATCATAAATTGTTCAAAACTTTGTATTAGTTATTGTTGAAATAAGCTATGAATCGTATGAGAAATATCAATTGTCACGGATCTATGTGTGAGATATATAAAACAAATATAGGATGCATTTCATTCATACAATGTAGCAGAATATAATCACATAATCTGGACTGTTCCATTTCACTTTGCTTCGCCTCAAGAAATGGGACAGTCCAGATTTCACCTCATGATTATATTCTACTCGTATGCATCCAAAATTTGTGTATTAATTTGTAAAATATCTCCATCTGACCATTTTGAATGTAGTATTTGAGGAAATATGGTGAAAAAAAGTTGCACTCTGTCAAATATTTACATTTTTGTTTTCTCTCTCTAAATTTGCTTTCCTGTTCTGAAGAAAGTGTACATGTAATTTAACACAATAAAGTTTTTGTGAAACATGATGATGGTGGTTTGAATCTACATTTCAAAATTGGCAGACCTTACGATAGTCACACCATTAGCGACATATCAAAACACCTGAGCCAGCCTAAGAGCCAATCAGAAGGTGACTCCACAGCTGAGCTCATCAAGCTTGGTATGAAAGATGCCTCGTCACGGTACATCCCTCAACGAGACATTTCTCAACGAGACATTTCTCAATGAGACATTTCTCATCGAGATATCCCTCAACTAGACGTTTCTCAAAGAGACATCTATCAACGAGACATTTCTCAACGAGACATCCATCAACGAGACATCCCTCGACGAGGCTTCCAAACCTCAGGTGAGGAGAAGAGTCTAGTTGCGGGCTCAAACTTTTGGTAGAATTCCACAAGACGGCAAGAGCTTGTGGCTCAAAATGTTTAACGGACCGGAATTTAATTTTTTACAAGACCAGAATTGAAATGGGAAAGAACTTTTCTACAAAGTTTAGCATGTAAACAGTTTTCATTTGAACAATCAATGAGAGAGAAGATTTATCTCTTATGGGTAAGTATACTCTGATGCTGAACACAGAATTAAAAGATTTTACAAGACTCAAACTCAAAATCAACATTTGAACATCATTTCTTTAAATTAAAGATATTGTACAGTGAGGTATTATTATTCATTCGAGCAGCACAAGACAGCCGGACTTGTCCGGTCATAAGTTTACTGGCCCGATGCTAAAATCACTGTCCTTGGACCTGCGGTCCAGTGTCAAATTCAAGCCTTATAGTTCTCATCATAAGGGCAGGCTGTCTGCTTGTTCTCACCCACACACTCTTTGCTTTGCTGAGATGTAGAACAAAGAGCCATTCTAACAGCTTTTTTTCCCACAACTACATCTCTTTGGAACTCGTTGCCTGGTTCATGTTTCCCTCCGTCCTAAAATCTAGACTGTTCTAAGAGGAACTTAAATTCTTACCTTCAGCTCCCCTGAGTTATTTTCATCCTAAATAATATCTTTTTGTAGCCCCTAATACCAAGAGCTATCTTGCCCGATTTTCAGGCAACATTTTGTTTCACACGTTTTATCTTTTGAGTTATTTTCTCACATCAAAATAATTTGTATCCATACCTCCATTCCATCTTCCAGGAGCAATCTCCCCAAGAGGCATCCCAGATGTCCAGCCATCAAAGTTGCTCAGTTACCACCATGAACCTGACGACAGACCAGGAAATACCTTGTCATCAAGCCCCAAGGCTTCAGGGGTGGTCGACTCAACCACTAGATCCTCAAAGCAGACAGAAAGAGGATCTTACTCTACAGGTATCTGATTCTTGGTTCTTGGTTGTACAGCAGAGTGGCCAACTTTTTGTGATTCTGCAGAAAGTTCCCTGAAAATAAACCAATCTTACTGTGGCAGAAATTTGAGTCGTACCTGAGTTCTCTCACAGGTCGTCTTCAACAGCGCTGCCACCAGGCGGAAAATTTACAGGCCTAAATTACCGGAGTTCCGCCTCACCGGTTTAGATTCTCGAATTGGTAGACTAGGGTCCGTCGTCAAAATATATGACCCAGTGATAGGATAATTCAGAGATGAAGACGAATAGTTTAATTCAAACACAGAATGGTTTCAATTCTGCAAGATAGTCAAATCATTTCAATTCAACTCACAAACTCCTCAAATCATTATTTACAACATCCATTCTTCCATACCAACAATTGTCCTCAGTCGTTGCAATAGATAGATTGAAGTTACACATTTATATGTACTAGTTCTCTAATATTTTCCAGTCTTGTAAACCATTAATAATTTGCTGACAAACCGCCTGCAGAGGTATATACCTAAATGATACTAGGCACCTTTCGTCCTACAATATCCACTAATTTAAAACCACAAAGTAGTATTGCGCTCCTTGAGCTAACAACAATACCCACTTCTCAAAACCTTACAAGTGATATTGCGCTCCTTGAGCGAACAACAATATCCACTCCTTAAAATCCACAAGTGATACTAGGCACCTTTCGTCCTAAAATATATGTGTGAACCCTAGAATAAACCTTTAATAAAGCCTACTGGAAAGTATTAGCTAGTTTGTAATGGCAACTATCCAGATCTCGATAGTCCTTATTGCTCCTCGAATGGCTAACTAGCTCCTCTTGTATTACTGATCATAACTTATCTCTACAGCTCCCGAGTGTTAATTTTGCTCCCGGAGTAATAATCTACCTCCACAGCTCCTCCAGTATTAAATTTGCTCCCGAGTAATAATTTAGCTCCACAGCTCCTCCAGTATTAAATTTGCTCCCGAGTAATAATTTAGCTCCTCAACTCCACAAATATTAACTTAGAATAGCTCCACAGCTCCTCAAGTGTTTGGCTCCCAAAATATAAATCTAGCTCCACACAGCTCCTCAAATTACATCTCACAAGTTAAAGAAAGATGGGGAAAATCCACACAAAGCAGTGATCATTTTATCCTCAAGAATTTAAATTTTAGGAATAATTTCCTATAATATTAGTAACATACCTCAATATCCCTCTGGCTTCTTGATCAACAGTGAAATGACAATAACAATGCACTCTTGGGTTTGGAGGTCAGCAACTGTATTGTCAGACTCAAATTCAGCTAATCAGTCAGAGTGTAGAAATCTCTAAAAGTTGCACTATTTATACTAATCAAACTGCGCGCCTTACGCACACAAAAAGTTCTCATGCTTAGAATTTAGGCCACGCCCCTAAATAACGTTGGCTAAATTAATCTCCATGTTCAAGTTGAAAACCAGCTAAAAATCACATTTTTATACAAGTTTTCACTGTATAAATGAGCTAAAATACTCTTTAACATTTACTCTCTCTATTTGTAAGAATAACCATTCATTAAAGGAAGTTATTACTTGAAATGTGTGAAATAAGTGAGTTTAATCATAAACGTAAACAAAACCATTTTCATTGATAAAAGATGTGTGATGTCATCTAATTAATATGCACGACTTAGGCAATCCCTGATGAAGCAGACGATAAGTGCATCATTTTTATACTTAATTTCTTTACTCAAAAAGTCTCACTCTAATTTGCATCAAAAGATTAAAGCTATACATTTTAAAATAATGTAATTTTACCATCACAAATAAAGGTGTTTTTGTGGCTCACAAACTAGATAATAATTTACGAACATCTGACCAATCATAGCGAACAATAACAACAGCAGACGCCGTCTTGGATTCTATACATAGACTTTGCTTGACATGAATTCACATATACACGTGTGTGTTGGTAACAACAACATTACACGTGAACAGTTTAGACATCGTAAAGAAGTTATTATTACACTTAAATCCCTGGAAATATATGCTGCAAAAGTTAATCATCTAAAGAACTGATGAACAAATTTGAAAATCTCCCTGATTGCAGAAACTGTTTTCCCTATGTCAATGTAATTCTAAATATTTCCCGATTGTTGTACAAAATCTTCCTGATTGCTAGATGCAAATGTTGGCAGCTCTAGTATAGCTCCAAATATAGAAAAACTTATCCATGGTGAAGTTTGTATAATTTTAAAACGATCAATTCCTAAAAGTTTTCAATTTGTGAAGGTTTTTTGCATATTTAAAGGGGGACTGCTGTCGCGAATGAAACGCACCAAACAGCAGTAGATAGAGCCTGATTTCAATATTACGATAGTCTTAAAATAACACATGGTCCCCATGGAAAGACCCATCCCCAAACAACGTACATATACAACACACAATGAGTAGTTGTTCTGTGTGTGTATACAGACCCTGCGTCCGCTGGCTAAATGCCAGTTAAAATACCTCAGGACCAGTCAGAAATCTCTCAAAGTGGTCCTGCTGGCTAGTTCAGTGTTAGAGAGCATCCCTGTTTCAATTGAAATATGGACTAGTGAAAAAGCTGACGGACTAGTGAAATGACAAGTTACAGTAACTGGTCCTGCTGGCCAGTCACTTAAAAGGTTCAGGGGCGAACCCTGCAGACTGTATCTTATTAGAACGTATTTCACGCACAATGTACACAGTAATGCACGGCTCAAATTTTTGGGGAAAACCCACAAGACTGCAGGGCTTGTAGGTCAAAATTTTTACTGGACCAGAATATTTTACCAGACCAGAATCAAAATGAAATTGAACAAACACTAAGAGAAGATATATTTCATTTGTGTTATGCATACTTTGACACTCAACAGAATTGAAAGATACTAAATATCAGATTAATAGTCAACATTTTTTCACAAAGCAATGGACAGTGGGGTATTTTATTCGATTGAAACAAAACAAAATACCACCGGTGAGTTTAATATAATGGCGACCGTACTTGCTTTTAGTTTCACGATAAACTTATCTGTAGGTAATGAAGGCATTAGTTTTTATTTCAAAAGGCATGTTGTGAACATTTACACATTTAATCGGCCTGGGGCACTTGCTAGGGCTGATCAAAATATTGTACTTCTCAAATTAAAATACTTAAGCATTGGAACAGATCATGGAGGAGAAAAAGGATCAAACAATAATTTTAAGGCTAAACTGAATTTTTCCTATTTCGTTATTGTTTTACGGTTTTTTTGTCAATTTTGTGTTTTTGTAGGATTTGTCTGGCAGTTCATTCTCATCAGTCTCTTGGCCCAAGCCACCGCCTGCTCATGTAGTCTCCGACCACCAGCCACTTAATGAGTTTGATAGCCTGGGTCTGAGACCAAGACCTGCTTTAAGGACAGACCATCTGGCGATTCATACGGGGCTGCAGACAGTCTGCTAGGGAGCCTAAGAGAGGGTGGTCCACAGCGACACGTACACACCCATCATCATTATCATCCTCCAGGTAATCTGCTCACAAGAAACGCCGGCAAGCTAGCTTAATTGACGCGATTATTTGCATACCGTTAGCAGGGGTTATGAAACAGGCCTGGAATAACACGGAGGCCAGGGCCTTGGTGCCCCTTCAAAAGTTTCCCATAGACTTTAAGATTTTCCAATGCGAGGGTAGAGGTTGATATTGTTTGAAAAGCCTTCGGAGCGCCATGGCAGCTCGGGGCTTTATACTCCCCAGGGACGTGAGCAAGATAAAAAAGGAATGTTATTGGCCCAATGACCAGGGCACTAATTTAAAGCGCATGGATACGTTATTGTAAAATGCGCTTTAAAAGAACTATTAAGTGTGCTATTAAGTGCTATTTGCAAATTGAGAATGGCCTTGCCCCCTCAAAGATGAGAATCCAAGTCTGATCCTGATGAAATACACCTTCTTCTAAAACTTGGCACCCCCCACTCACGTAAACAACAGTGTACACTGACAGTCGTTTTGTTTTAAAAAGTTTGCTTAAAAGAATCTGGTTGCCAGTGAAAATCTTATGAATGTTTTTTTTTTTTGCTTAGCCAATTTGTTAAGCATTATTTTCTGCATAGCGGCTCCACAACGTAAATTTTGTCTAGATAACTTCCTTACTGCATTTGTTTCCCACCAGTGAGCGGCAAGCCCTCCACCAGCGCAGGTCCCCAAAAGTCTCCCCCACTTGCCAACCTCTCAAGACCCCCAGCATCAGGGGGGACTTCATCAGCGGGCAGCTCCCCAACAAGGGGAATTGGCGAGAAAGAAGAGTACAGAGGTAAGCTTCTCCTAAATCCTAAAATATTTCACGTGTTTCTTTACAGAAGTTATTTTATTTCTTCAGAACAGTGTTCACCTCAAAAGATAGTCTCATTATTGTTATTTTTTATTTTTGGTTTGAAAAATAGTTCAACTTCAATCGCAATTTTCTCCAAACTCAGAATTTTGGCTGTGGAGTACATACGTCACTGTGTGAAAACAGTGATGAAATCTGGTGTTCGTAAACTGGCTTACCACATCTCAACTTTACTGAGTACAATTTTTTGATTTTTTTTTTTTAGTTTAGCTAAAATAGTTTACCGGACCCAAATGTTGTATCGTGTATGTTGTTTGTAACTTGGTTCTGTGTCACTTTGCAAATCAAACCAATTCACTGCCTTTTTATTTTTTATTTTTGCCTGGTTAGGCCCAAATATCTGTCAAACAGAAAATTGTGTAAAAATCCTACAAAGGGTGGTTCAAAAAAAGTGTACCCATATTTGATAGCCATTTACCTATGTGACGGTTATGAAACTATCTTGCTATCATGCCCGCAATCTATTTTTAGTAAGCTTTATATGTTACGCAATATCACCAGAATAACGCCCTCAGCGATTTCATTTTCGCGGGCTTCTGTTCATATTATCCTTAGACGAAGACCTAAGAGCATCATGTTTATCTTCGTCAACAGGTAATTATGTTTTATATTACTTATTGCTTACTTTTGCATTAACATTGTTCAATCGCATAAGTATAATCACATTCTGTTTACCTTCATAGTCTAAGTTGTATATATTTTGTATTTAATCAATGATTTATTGACTCGTTTGTCATGGATACCGGAGACGAACGGGGAGCTAGCTTTATATCATTTACATGCCTTTAAGACAGGTTATGTATTAATTGTTGTAAATTCCTTTGGGACAAGTCAGTCCCTTAGTTTACATTTACACAAGTGCATTTATTAATTAAGCTCTGTTTTGGATCCAGTTTAAGTTAACTGATAATTTCTTAAATAATTCTCAAGATGGCGGACGCCGCCCAGATTTATGGTGCGAACTGCAGAAAGAGTTGCTTGTTTAATCATTAGTATTCCTGTAACTTTATAATTATTAGTGTAACATGTTCATATTATCCTTAGACGAAGACTTAAGAGCATCATGTTTATCTTCGTCAACAGATATTGATTGTAAATAAACCAACCAGCTCTTGAAACATCAGAAAAGCTGTGTCAAGTACAGATCTATAAAGTCAGAGGGGTCACACCTACTTACTTATTAGTTTTTACAATTATTTTTGAGTTATATAAAAGTGGTGATCGTTAAGCATTAGTGGTGAACAATTTTAGGAAATCATATAATTTTTGTTCAAAATATGGTAGTTTAAAGGTATCATGTTAAAAACTGATATGTCCACGAATGCTCTTTCAACTCCATCCACTTTTAGGCTAACCTGGCCAACATTAATTGATCGTGGACTTTCAAATCCATGAAGTAGTGCTTATCACTTTAAAATCACCTGTCCAGAGAAGGCCAGTTTATGTTCATCGACGTGTAACATTATTCAACGCTTATTTATTATTAAAAAGATTTCAGAAGTATTAGTCAAGCGGAGATAAGAAAACCTCTGTGGACTTATCAATTTTGCACATGATATCATTAAACTACCATATTTTGAAGACAAAATAACTTATTCCTTGGATTCTTTCACCACTAATGCTCAACAGTCACCACTTTCATAAAATACAACCCAATTGTAAAAGCTTATAATTAAGTAGGTGAAAATGGCTGGCAAAAGTGGGTACAACCCTGCACATAGTTCTTATTTGTCTATGCTATCTCCTGAGGTGGTTCTTTGTGGCATGGACATCTTGCGGCCCGGGATACAGACCTCCCAGCCTCAACCGACTACAGCCGAGGCAGCGTTACCCAGCCACACTTCACTCCACCT
>JAJGQC010000077.1:0-50000 GCA_021014325.1 Plazaster borealis | reverse complement strand
AACTACATTTATGACTCTCTGCCTTATGCAACGTGTCAAGGTCCGCTTTCGCCTGTATATTATGGTTGTTTTATCTGCCCCCAATTCCATAAAGCTGGTAAGCACGACAATTTGCTTAGCACAGAAAAATGTTGCTTATTAGCAGAAACAGGTTACCGGCCAAAATACTATGTCATTCAGAGTTTGTTGCAACTATAGTGCCATTGACAGGAGGAAAATGTCTACCCTTGACTTGTTGTCTATTGTTGAGTTACTAAGTGCGACCTGTTAAAGTTACAATTACCGTTTGTCACGGTAAGTTAGCGATTGGGTTAGCTTACCTATGTTAGCAAGTGGACTTTATAGTTTGCAATGTCAACCCCAGTTCATACTTCCTGCAAATGCAAATGCGATGTGAATTTGCAGGAAGTATGAACCGGGCTTTAGGCAGTAACTTAAGTCAATGTGAACACAGGTTAATACTAATCTTTTTTTCTTTTAGGAAGCGCAGAAGAGGAGAATTCATTCGAAGCGGCAACATTTCATCGACCTTCTCAAATCCGGTCTACGCCTCCTACACCCCTGCTCAAACTGACGACCCCTGTGTTACATCCATTGCCGGCAAGACATTTATCAGTGGAACCATTGTCATGGGTACCAATGACTCTCCATGCGCAGACGTACGATTGAGCAACGGAGGATCCACGATGTCTACATTCAGCCCCAGCTGAGTTTCTGTCTGCTCACAAGTAACAATTGTACAGTTTGGCTATTGTTTCTGTCAAAATGTCTTCCATTGATGGGGGGTCACGGCCAGGACTCTCTAGTCTCTTGCTCTTACTTACTAAAGCTGTGCCGGAATTAGTGGCAGCTTCGGCTTGATCATCAGATGAACAATGGTTGAAGCCTAAGATGCCTATAGCAACACCCTTAGAAGGGTTTGCCCTTGACATTTCCAGTGACTGAGGCCACCAGGACCAGTTAGCTTGTCATTTATTAGACTAGTCCATCAGCTTTCTCCCTAATCTGTAATTCAAGAAATAGGGATGCTTTTCAATGCTGAACTAGCCAGCCGGACACTTTTAGTGAATTTTGACTGGTCTTCGGCTGTTTTAACTAGCATTTGGCCAGCGCACCACTGTTAAGGGAGACATTGCTTAGCAAGGCAGCTAATAAGGCCTCGGCCGCCAATAAGCTGCTTGTGAGTTTGGTAGATTTGAATAATATCTAGTACAATGACTTGCTTATCACAAGTTACCGCCTAAATTTGAATTCTTCAGACTATAGAGACAGTTGCTATGTCACATGATTTGGGGCAAGCTTTTGTGTAGTTACATAAGGGATGGCGAAAACCCATACAAAATTCGGAATGAATGTGTCTGGCACAATGGTTCCAGGTTTTTTTCTTATTTTTGTAGGTTGCTATACAAAAGCTTGCCCCGAACCATTTGACATAGAAACTGTCTCTTTTGTCGGAAGAATTCAAATTTAACCAGTAACTTGTGACTAAGCAAGTCATTGTACCAGACATTATTCAAATCTAACTCGCAAATGGCTTATTCGGACACGGCCTATAGAGACACTACTTTTTTCTTGATATAATATTTTTATATCTGACAACTTATTTGTTTTATTTATTTTTCACTTGGCCAGGAATTCTTGTTTACAATGTCCTGATTGTCAATACCGTAGATATTGACGATAATTACTTCGGAGTTCCATAATTAGTATGAAACAAAACACAGATTAGGCCACAAAGTGGAAATATTTAACTAATCTGCATGTACAGTATTGCTGGCCTGTGTGGCATAATATTTGCTTCATGAGCATTGCCCTTAGAAATTATATTTAGGATATCAAGCTTGTGTCCCCAGTAGACCTTGGCCCAATTTCATAGAGCTGCTTAACGGCCGATTTTGTGCTTACTGGATGAGTTTCCATTTCATAGCGCTGCTAACCATAAGCACACGAAAAGGTATGCTAATTTTCCGGTGCTTACTGTGTGAAATGAATGAATGAATGCAAATCCATGGTTTACGCGCAAGCTGGCTACCTAATTTTCTTGCTAACCTGTGAAATGCGCTTACACTTAAGCAAATTTTTCTGCTATAGACCATGTGAACTTTTTTATAATAAGTGTGACCTTGTGCATTCTTTGGGTATTCTGGCAGGCAAGATACTACACAGGTCCTATGGGAAAGTTGACATTTTGTGTCATAATTTCCACATAAATCCAAGAATTATGAAAGTAAAAGCTGGACAAGTTTTGAGATGTGCCCCCTTTCATCATATCAAAAGTTGATAGGAATTAGACAGTGCAATCTCCATAAAATATAAGATTTTATGTTTTATTCCATTAGTCTGTGTACAAATCGTGCCTGCAGGAAGTCCAGGCTCTGTAGCTCTTTTGTAAACATGTGATGTCACAGGTCACATCGTCTATAGTTAGCACGAAAATTTGCCTATATACCGTTGAGCAGCGCTGTGAAATTTGGCTCCAGGCAAGCTTAATGATCTAGGCCCAGTCTGGTTAAGCAGACATCGGGGAACAATTTCAATAATTTATGCTTACCAGAATAAGCTTACTAGCCGAAATTCTATTCCGCATGTGCTTTTTGTGACTGTATCCTGCTTAGTTTTGCTTAGCAGTGTGTTAAACAGTATTTGCTGCTTAAGCAGTATGACATCAGACCCTGCTGATAACAGAAAAATAGTTTGCCAGCAAATAGGCTTTGTCGTATGCGATCGATGTCCCAGTTCCATAACACTGGGAAAGTACACAGTGCTGCATAACCCGAACCAAAATTACTGTCAACAAAGTATCACTGATCTCTCTTAAAAGTAAAACATACGTGAAATATTTAAGTTTAACCTGCTAATAAAATCTGGAGTAATTGATTCTATAAGAAAACAACTTTGAAGAATTTTTAAAATCCAAACAGTAAAAATAATGTTTCACTAATGAAATACGCTTACACTTAAGCAAAATCTATAAGAAAACAACTTTGAAGAATTTTAAAAATCCAAACAATAAAATGTTTCACGAATGACTCCCAAAAAGGTATACTGGCTGAAAAGTCATGATAAATATTAAATGCTGAATGATAATTAATGAATTGTTCACCACATAGGCCTATTTTATTTTATTTTTATTTATTTATTTTTTTTGGGGGGGGGGTGTTGTAATGTAAATATTTAATTGATGAAAAGCATACTTCAAAATTTAGGCACCCTTTTTTACATTTATTTATTTATTATTATTTCTTTTTACATTGATTTGAATTATGACAAACTGGTATGAATATGACAGTTGGATTATTAGGGTAAATCCATATCCCCTCTCCGTCCAATGTAATTGTGAAACCCACCTGAGAACGACTGAACCAAAAAGTAATTGCCAAAATTATAATTCCTCCGAGATTATAACATAATTTTGTATAAATTTAAACTTTCTAATGCCAATAATATGGACTGTAAATTTCTGACCAAATGTCAATGCTTCAAATGCTGTTAATACCATATACAACTAAATCGGCTGTAAAAAAAATCTTTAACGAAAACAATGATGTAACATTTCTTCACAATGTGATGCATTCTCAACCAGGTTTTAGAACAATAATAATTTAAAAACCTAAAATTATATTGTTTGTGAAACGTTCGTTCTAGACTGAAATCCTTTCTGTTTTTGACTCACCCTGTGTGTGTATCTATATTTACGTGTAAAATTACATTAAAAAGTGGGTGCAGATTTAGGCTGAGAAACATTACATAAGGAAGTGGGTACAAAATGTAGGCTGAGAAATTTTCCACCTTACCGTGAAATTTGCAGGAATATTTGTAAACTGCACTTTTTACTTTTTCGGCAAAGCACTGACTAAAAGTGCTAACAACTATCAAACTAAAATCCAAGAATATTATTTCTTTGAGTGGAAACATTTTTTTAAAATTTTATTTGATAGACAGATCAGGATATTCGTCAATTATCTGATTTAAAAAAAAAAATCTTATTTACTTTCCTTTCTCGAAAAAAAACAGGGTTGGGTTTTTTCTTTGGATAGAAAACATGTATGGCACTTTGATCAGAAGTTTTGTTTTCGCCTTTATGCCTTTAAAAACAAACAAACAAACATGGTCAAAACAAAGTTTACCATGAAATAGCTAGTCAAGTAATCTGGTAATGAAGTTTACACTGATACCACTCAAGTTTCTTGAAATTTGCTATTTATCATGTAAGCGCCTGAACAATTAAACCGATGAAATTTTCCATATTAAGCAGTTTCTGTAAATATTAAATCTGAACTTTTTTGTATTATGAACTAATTGAATATTTTGTTCTCGATTGCTGTATATAATGAAAGCATGGCTTAAGTTATGATAATTTATATTGATTTAACGGGTGTAATTATTGCCTCGGGGATAAGGACAAACTAAATAAGTTTGATATTTTAACAATTGTATCGGAAACAAAAACAAACTTGGCAATTTAGCATGTTAACAAGTCAGTACGTTTTACGCGCGCCCACTGGTCGCATTGTCGCTTTCCCGGGGGCGTGGCACCATGCAATCTTGCACGGAAAAAACAACAACTTGGAAGTGGAAACCATGGTGTGGCTGCAACATCCCGCCACAAATGGCCATTGGAACTTTTCAGATTTCTCTACTGATTTGATAGAAAATGTTTCTTGCATAATTAAAATATTTCATGCATAATTCATTACCCACTTAATTGACCAATAGGAATGTTGTTTCTTAGGTGTCGTCATATGAACCAATAAAGCGAAACAACAACTTTCGTTTCGAACTAAGATGCTGCTGCTCGTATAAATTGAAATATTCGGCGGAATTTAAACTGGCAATTTCATGCCATATCCGAAGTACGAACGCGGCCCAAGTATGACAGCTGAGCTGGGCCCAATTTCAACATAGAGCTGCTTAAGCACAAAAAGTAGCTAAGCACAAAACATTTCTGCTTAGCAGAATAGGGTTTCCAGCCTAAATCCCATCTCACATACACAATCAGTGACTGGTATTCCGCTTATTTTTGCTTAGCATAAATCTGTTAAGCAATATTTTCTGCTTGGGCACTGAAAGTAGGGAAACTTTGCACGTGCAGCAAAATCATGTGCAGGTACATCAAGAAATGCATGCACCAAGCAATGTTTTCACCAATTAATGTGCTCAAGTAATGTGCACGCGTGTGACGTAATGACTTACTCTGACGAGTTTTAGATGCTATGTTGTCATGCTTTTCTGGCACATTTCGATGCATCAAATGTCTTAAAAATCTTGTACGGATGTACTTCCATGCATGTTAAAGTCGCATGCTTTATGATACGATTCAATAAACCAATGCTTAAAAAAATCGCTTGTAGCGATAACATGGACATTTTCTTTTTTGACTATTGTGAAGAAGTAACTCCAGAACTTGGCCCAATATTTTGATAAGATTGATAACAAGATATGATTTACACTTTTAAAAGTTGAAATACCACTTTAGGAATGGTCCCACCTATGAACACTGTTTCGTAATGAATTAAAAAACCGCCATATAAACTTCCTGTCATTTTTGATAACCATCATATCGGTATTTTCAAGTAGGCTACTTTGTTCAAAATCCACAAACTCCGTGTCTATGTTTCTGGTTACGGTGGTTTCATTTTGTCATTCTGGGTGAATCGATATTGAACTCATGTCTGTTTTATCAGTTCAGCTATTATGCACAAGGCAAAGTACAGAAGTTTTTTTTTGCAGGTCACACCCAGCTAAACAGTAGTCAATTAACACAATGGGCAGTTTACAGGTAACTATAGTTGTCACCAAGGTGCATGAAGGAACCAAAGGTCAAGAGACAAAATAACGTTCTGCAAAATGTAACTCTTAACATTTGAAAGTTGAAAGTATTAACGCTATATTATGTGAATATTTTCTGGTAATGGATACAAAACAACATCAGATTTCCATCACAGCTTGCCATCATCATCCGATTAGTATAGAACTTGGTTATGGTGTGGCCATCTTGATTTTTCTCAATCCAAATCATTATAACCAAACCGAGGCTAGTCCTTTTTTCCCCTTTTTTTGAATGAATGAATATTAGCATTCATAACTGTTGTTGGATACAGGAAACATGACCAAAATGGTAGCAGCGTGATAGATGTATATTCATCCCCGATTCGACTAGCCACCGTCACTTATAAGTAAGGCTGCCAAGCATCACCGCATTGCTTAAAACTCACATGATACCGTGCTTAGAAATAACCGTTCTATAAATCCGCCTCGTTCATGAGAGTGTATGCTCTATCATGATGGCATGATAGTATCTTATGGGTGTTTTATAAGCAATGCTTGAAAGCCTTACGTGTAAAAATAAGTGACTGTGGCTTGTCGATGGTCACTCCTTGAGCGGGAGTAATTAAGACAAAATAATATGTCAGCCCCTTGTACTTCTCAGGGTTTTTGAAGAAGACCACCATGATAACTCAGCCAAAACCCGCCCATCCCTTCCTCGATTTGTTTGTATCTAACTTTTATGCGTCAGATTTCCCACTGGTCTTGACTATAAAACACGACCAGTTTTGTCCAGCTTGGTATAAATTTGAAATCAATTGGGGGATGTTTCATTGATGTTGTAACGTGACCAAAGAAAGTATAGGGCTATTGGATGAAAACCAAACAATATTGTGTGGACATCTTTCGACAACAGAGCAGTACAATATTTTGCCGTTAGGCCTATTAGACACAATTTCACTTAAAAAATAAAGACAGGCATGACTGCATGATTTCTCATGATTCTTGCCAGATTTCAGGATTTTCTCAAAGTCTCATTGAGCCTTCAAATTTTCTTGAAAGATGTTAAAGTAATTACCAAAGGGAGAAAGAAATAGTCCACAAACCTTCAAATTTTCTTGAAAGATGTTAAAGTGATTACCAAAGGGAGAAAGAAATAGTCCACATTGTGTCCAGACCTGTATATAGTTTTGTGTTTCTGTTGATGCACAGAGTCTGTGAACTTCCATGGATATTAACATCGGATGGGAGGTTCTCTCCTGGGTATATATAATAAGGGAAAACCCAGTCCAGCAAACAACTTTCAGGAATGTTCACATGTATACGTCATATTTTATCCATGAATGACTGTTTCGTCAAATCAGAAAGAGCAACAAAGGTTGTAATTGTTCATTTTGCTACCATCACCCAACGCCCTTATTGTTGACGAAGTATCATCCTCAGGCTCAACTTTGGTAAAATTATCTGTAACCTATACTTTTATCTTTCAACCCCAATCCCAGCCCATCCACCATTTTAATTTATTGCTTCAGTTTTACATGTGTATAGTTTTGTTTTTATCTATAATCACTGTTACGCTTTACAAGCTCTTCTCAAAGTTTTTCAAATCAGCAAGCCCTTCCCTATTATTGTTGTCTAAATATAGCCTACATTTCGATTTAAAATGTACCACGCTAGATCATTCACTCCCATATCACTAAAAATTGCACAGTCAAAATCATCGTTGTATACCACATAAGTTTGTCTCACTAGTTATAGGTCCCCACATGTTAATGATTAATCATAATTACTGATTGGTATCGGTGTAATAATTGTTAATTTCTAACCCTCGTCGTTTCGAACCAGGCACAGCAGAACTTTGGCCGGTGATTTGTCGGCTGTCATTGGGTAGTATCTGCTGAAAGTGGACTAAATGACCCTGGAGTTGTCGACGCCCATGTAGCTGAGGTTTTGCCAGGCTGTTGTTGGCTGAATGCTTCGGGCATCCTCACCCTTCCACTGGTATTCTGAAGGTGGTTCTGGAAGACACTGCATCATGAGATACTTATTAATTGTCGCTCTTTCACTTCTCATAGGTGAGTGGCTTCTTTAACTTTTGACTTTTACTCGAGTAAACTTTACACAAAGTTGTTGTCTGTACCCTTGGTCAGTGTTTCGTTCAAATTATCATCAGGGTACAACCCAGGGGGCACGAGAGGCAACTGCCCTCCCAAATTCAGGCAAAACAGTTGGGAAAATTCGGGTACAGCAATAAGGGGGGAAATTGGACAGATTTTTTTTTTAATGTTTGTTATGTTTATATCTGTAACATTTCGGGCAAATTAACCTCTCTGCCCCCTAATAACCAAAGAGTTCCCACACGCCCATGCAAATTATGTCGGTTTAGCACAGGGGCTGAGGAAACTTGTTCAAAATACAAAGGAAATACATCAAATTTATTCAAAGTAGACGTCCCTAGATAACAGGCAAGAAAAGGAGTATTTGCCGAGGGCAACACAAACAAATCCAAAGACTTATTTCCTTTGTGGTCCTCCGAACGAAAACAAAATGGGACACAGTCAAAACCATGGTCGAAACTGTAGAATATGGACTGCAGCAAAATACAAGCAAATGCAGGACGGGACTGTCAAAGCAATTTACAAAAGCCAAGATGTCTTGTTTCATAATGATATGATTTACCTGAGTTGCGCCAGTACCAAGTGTCTTGGGAAATGTATCCGTCTGCAAAATACTCCAATGTTCGAGAGCAATTTCCTTAGTAACCTGATTTCTTATGCAACTTGCCAAATTAAAAAAACATTTTTATTTATTTTTTTATTTATTTATTTATTTATTTTTGGGGGGGGCAAACGAAATTCATTGGGTCTGTATACGTTTGATAATGACTCACTCTGAAAATTTACTTGGTAAGAAGTACAGCAGCTTTGGATAGTATAATGCATTTTGAAAAACTTTTCGCTTCGAAGGGCCTACTGCGGTTATGGAAAAAGATATTCTCGAAAGCTAAACGAGAAAGACTCTGGGTCGAAACGTCAGGCCAGTGACTATTTAAACAAATATACATAGCCTATATTCATAAAAGCTGACGATATTTGCACAAAACGGTTCCCCTTTTATTATGTTAATGTCAAAAATTGTTGATTAGGGAATATTTGAGGTTGAACTGTTTATTTCAGTGCCCGGCACATCACACTGATCAAAATATATGGAGTAAAGTTGAATGCTACCCGAAAAAATGTATACGTTTACAAGTATAAGTAGCCTACGTATATAACTACGTATATACATTAAAACATATACATAATTTGTAAAGGTGTGACTGTTTATGAATGATTTACATAGAGCATTTTCATTCTAACCCTCCAGTTTATAATAAATTGCACACACCCTAACCTGTGAAAAGTGTAATCACATAAAGCGGTGACGTTTGTGAAAAAGCAGCGAGTGACGCTCTATGTCCAATTTTAGAGATGAAGTAAGGGTTCGTCGAAAAAACCTGCGTAATTAGTTCAAACTGAAAGATCATGATTTCAAACATTCATAAACAAGTACCAATCTATCCGTTAAAGACACTTTGTATACGTTTGGTAATTGTAACCCACTGCTTGATTAAATCCTATAGTTGTAGATAATAAAAAAACTAACCTGTGAAAATTTCATTTCAAAGGGTGGTAGCGTTTTTGAGATATTGCCGAAAATCTGGAGCGGCACGCACTAGAATAATCTGCAATTGGAATACACAATCTGAGAAACGTTACTGTCAGTAACCAGTGCTTCTTAGATTCAAATTTTTGGGGATAAAAAGTGAAGACTCTGCTATAGAGTCTGCTATTGTTTGCATTTATACCGTAGGCCTACGTCCTTTTGGTTGGTAAGCAGTTTGCTACAGCTAAGTTATATTTTATTTTTATTTTCTAGCAATTGATATAACATTTTGCTATTTTACTCAGACTTATTTATTGTCTTCCCGCTAACCGGAAGGCTTCTGTTTAAATTAACTGGATAATTCCTTTCAGGGCAGTATTACTAGGCCTACATCAATCAAATCGAGTACTCGGTGTGAAACTGAGCCCCCCCCCCCCAAAAAAAAAAAACAACAAACAAACAAACAAACACCCCAACACCCCAACAAACACAAAAAACACAAAAAAACACAAAAAAACGCATACCTCGGTTCCTTGTGCAGTCAGTGTGTGCAATATTTTTCACTTACCCATGGCCACGTGGGAAGTCCTGTGGGCTTCCAGTGCTAATCATATAGAGCAACCGGCGTAGCTTCAATTATAATCTCATTAACTGAAATGCATACCCTACTTTTTTAGTTTTCTATGCTTGTTAATTCTTCTTTCTCCTGGTTATTATTTTTGGTAACACAGTGAGTGGCGTAACAGCTGATGGTGGATGTAGAGCTCCATGGCTGAGGTTGTTCGATAAATGCTACGGTCTGTTTGGCCTTGAGATTGATGGTATTTCACGTCTATCGTGGCATAAAGCTGAGAAATACTGCAATGAAGAAGGAGGGACACTAGCTATTATCAATTCAAGGGAAGTACAGTGTAAGTATGACTGAGGTTTACCGTCTTGCTTGGTTTTCCATTTTGTCTTATTTGTTGGAGGTGTTGTGGGTGTGTTTTGTTTTTAGCCCCGGTTCACACAGCTATAGCTAGCTCTGTGTTGCAGTCACTCTGTGGACTTTCACGTGTTCTGTACACATACAAGGACAATTCTATATTCTTCAACACTGTAAAAAAACACTGTGTGGACGTGTGCAAGTCCACATAGAGTTTCAAGTCCCAACATTATGTGGACCTCTTTTGTTCTGATTTCCACACTTCGTATAGCATTTAAAAAAACACCCTCCACAACCCTAAATAAACCTTAATACCACCTCGGTAGAGTGATTATAGACTGCAGGACTTGCCATCACAATGTTGTGGGCTCGAATCTGGCCAAGCCTGCTGTTTTCATGATGACTAGAATAAGTATTGTCGTCTAGTTACTGAATGACAATTTCTTGATTTGTGCAATTCATAATCATAGATGTTTGCGAGAGAAGTTGGCTGTTATTGCTTGGTGTTATAAATTCCCATGTCCAGAGCTTTGCTGAGTTAATCCTGTATACCCCAACCCTAACCCTTACTTACTCTATTACCACAAGCCAGTTTCCAGGAATTAAAATAAATTCCTGGGATTTTTCAGGGGAAACTGATTACTCAGTATGCTATAACCCTGGCTGTTCAGCACAAATCTTCACATAAGAATGGAAACTGACACTAAAAAGACAAAATAACCTTGAAGTGAAGAGTCGGTCTAGTACGATACTTCAAATGTAATGATGTTATAAATGGTACTGTATTTTCTTGAAATTTGGCAGCTGTGATAACTGCAGTCTTACTAGGGGCACCTTTGGCTAATGTATGGATCGGACTGAATGACCTGGATGATGAAAATGCGTTCAAGTGGACGGATGGGACCAACGTGAGCTTTACAAACTGGGCACCAGACCAGCCAGATAATGGATTCCCTGCTATTTTTGAAGAGGTATGGAACCCGATTGGTTACAAAGGTACCATCAATATTCATTCTAAAAATGATTGGATGATTTTCCTGGATTGGATCCTGGCACCAGCTTATTGGGTTGTCAGTCCCTAATGCACCTGATAGCTTGTTTTGTTTTCTTTTTGGGGGTTTACCTTCAACATCTAAAAGTGAACCGTCTTGGGATAATAATATTTAACTTTTTAAGTGCGCTATGTCTGTCAAGAATTGACACTCGAGGATATCGCGGTATCTTCATAATTCTGTGGCCTTTTTGAGTAGTGGTTTTGTCTACACTTAGTGGACAGTGGACACATTACAAGGGAACTGTTAGATTTGGGTAAATCTGTTTGTATATCCACCCAAACCAAACAGGTGCACTCTTGACATCACATGTTTACAAAAGAGCCACAGACACATGAAACAGCCTGTGGACTCCATGCAGGCACGATTTGTACACATCCATCTCAATGGAACAACACATTCAACCTTAGCAGCATGTTGACTGATATTGGACTCTGTCATATTGATATAAATTAATTGGCTAGATACCTTTTCAGAGTCTAGTGTTGCAAAAATGTAGCTTGCTACGACCTCTTCATTCAGTGTTAAACCAACCTTAAACATTAAACACCAAACGTTAAACATTAAACCTTATATTTTATGAAGATTGCTCTGTCTGATTTGTATCAACTTTTGATATGATGAAAGGGGGAACATCTCAAAGCTTGTTCAGTTGTTATTTTTATAACTCTTGAATTTATTTGGAAACTATGACACAAAATGTGTAATTTTCCATTATGACCAGTGTCAGTATCTTGCCTGCCAGAAAGGCCCTGGAATGCACAAGATCACTCATTTTGTAAACAAGGTCTATAATGTTCACCATATCTCAAAAAGTATAAAAGCAACAGTGCTAGGCTGGTTTTTGGGGGGGAGGTCTTCATTTATGTAATTAAAAATTTATATTGTACAAAAAAAAAGTTAAAAGTAAACAAAATTCACATCAAGTATGAGCTGATGATGTCAGAAGCTCTAATAACCCACTCTCCCACTTGTCAAAGTGTGAATAAACGAGCCGACTTCCACAAATGACATCTAGGTCAGGCCACGAAGGGTAACAAATGGGTACTGTGAACCCTTGAGGGGCATTTCGTTGTGTGCCATTCTTCCAGTCACACAAAGTACTTTTTCCAATAACAAAAGGCTGTTTAAGCAATAAAATGGCTTCTGGCAAAAAATTGGTGACATTCAGCATTCTCCCTTAATAGTGGTTTGCTGGCCAAATACTAGTTAAAAAAACCTGAAGACCAGCCAAAATTCTCTCGAAGTGGTCCGGCCGGCTAGTTCTTTTTTCTGTTTTCTCAACAAGTAATCGGCAGAAACTTGCAAAGGTGACTTTTATTGTATCCTTGTTGACAATTTGGCTAATAAACAAGCATTACATTGACCCAAACCAAATGATGACCCTACCTTTAATTGCCCTACCATTACCATCTTTATAACAAGTAGTGGCCTAGGCTTTCAGATAAAAAGTTTTAAAAAATTATAATGACCCAACCAGAATCCACTTTGACTGTAATATTTTATTTTGTTCCATACAGGACTGTGTGTTTCTGGAATCCAATGAGGACTTTCCTGGAGAGTGGAATGATGGATTTTGTGACTACAATAGGGAGTATATCTGCCAGAAACCATTAGGTAAGTATCAAATGGTTGCAAACATAGAGACGTGCACCTCCACTTCAAAGTAACCAGTGTGTGACAAGTATACCATACCTGATATATGGCAGAGGGAGTGCCCCCCCCAAAAAAAATAATAATAATAATAATAAATAAATAAATAAAAATAAAAATTCCCATACTTAGTTAAAGGTATCGTACACGTTTGGTAATGACTCAAAACAAATATTAGCATAAAAAGTTACTTGGTAACAAGCAACGGAGAGCTGTTGATAGTATAAAACATTGTAGGAAACGACTCTCTCTGAAGTAACAGAGTTTTTGAGAAAGAGGTAATTTCTCACTAAAATAATAAACACTTCTTGCAAGAAGTTTTTATTCCTATCTGAAAGCACACAAATTTGTACAACAAGGGTGTTTTTTCTTTCATCATTTTCTTGCAACTTCGATTACCAATTGAGCCCAAATTTTCACAGGCTTGTTATTTTATGCATATGTTGGGATACACCAAGTGAGAACACTGGTCTTTGACAATTTCCAAATGTGTTCAGTGCCTTTAAAGTATACTCTTCCCCTCTTGTACAGAAGTAACCCCCCCCTCCCCCTCCGAAAATCCTCTAAAGAACTCCTGAGATTCCTAGAGCACAATAAAAACACAATAGGAGCACCGTGCCACATATCGAGCACCAAATGGTGACAGGGGTCAGGGATTCGAAAGGGTGGCAACTTCCTTTATTTTTCCCCATTGTTCCCCCCCCCCCCCAAAAAAAAAAAAAAAAAAAGCAAAAGAAAAAAAAAAAAGCAAAGGGAAATTGTTTTTTTAATTAAGTTTTGTAACAAAACACTCTCACCACAACCAATGATGTTTATTTTAAAAGTTCTTGCAGTTATTGTTTTTGAAACAATGAAAATCAAATATTCATTTGCCAGCTTACCAATGGTCTGATTGTGCTTCAGAAACAAGACTGTAAAAAAATACATGAGCCATTAAAATCTGCTAACGTCAATGAGAAAACGTCTTTACATGATATAGGATTTGAGGCTTTGCATGGTGGGTATCAATGTATATTTGGCTTGCGGTTACACCATGTGTATAAATTATCTACTTTGCTGTGTAGTTTCCAAAAGTGTGGTAATGGCTAGGAAAAAAAGCTTTTTGACTGAAAATTTGAAAAGGAAGTGGTTCATTAGACTTCCGGATCCCACCTTTGCAAAACATGATGTAAAAAGCAAGTCCAGAACCAACGGCGCACCCAGGATTATGTCTTGGGGGGGCTCAAATAAATTTAACGGGTGGGGTCCAGGGGCCGGCCTGACGGCCCCTGGTGGGGTCCAGGGGCGAAGCCCCGGTGGTGGTCCAGGGGGCGAACCCCCCGTAATCTCTGGGCTTGTGGCGTTTTGGGGGTGAAAAATCAAGCCTTTTTTTGCTTAAAATTTGAAAAATAGACACACTTTTTAAGCACTTCTGATCATATCGGCCTACATCTTTAATTTTTATTTGAAAAGTCTAATAAACGCCAAGCTTGCGAGAGCCAATCTCGTGCTGACATCTCTGGAGTCTGGATTACAAGTTTTCAGTGATGTTCGGCCTCCCTCTTGTTAGAACTTATTGCCACTCAACTGGGTCAGGCAGATAATGCCAGCATGGAGTCCCCAGAATGTTGTGAACGCTGTACATTGTCGGCAACAGTTTTTGTTTTAAATAATAATGCTGCGGACGTTGTGGAAAAGAACGTTCATGTGGGCGGGGCTACCTATTTTTCATCACTGGGCGGCAAATTCTATGAATACGTAGGCGGCAAATCCAGATCCTACAGATAATCCTTCGTTTTGCGAAAGTGGTATTTAACTGTTAGATAATTTTAATTTATATCAGATTACTGTTAAAAAGTGAAAATTAAAAGTTTAACCTGTGAATAAATGTGATGTGTAATTTGGAAAGGGTAGGATTGCAGCCCTTTTTATTCCCTGCACATAGCCGACTTGAAGAAACATGTGGAAAGGGAGCAACGTGTGATGACGCTCGTTTAGGATCTGGTCGATATCCGGTTTAATGCATATTCATTAAAAACTTTGTGGGTTAAAAAAATTACTACCAGGTGTTTCTAAAATTCAAGTGTAGTACTACAGGCAATCCTTAAGGGGGAAAACATTGAATGCCGGAACGCCTTGAGACTAACGTGAGACATATTTAATCCTGGACAAAGTGACCCGTTGGTTTCAAATGCTTAATATGTTTTTGTGGCAAATCTAAAAAGTGAGATAGATATCATAAAAGTACAGTGTTCAATATCTGTCATCTTACATCTCGCACCTCGCGTTATCGAAATCTCTCATATAAACGAGTAATTTTGGCAGAAAGAAAAAAATTGCGAATGGCATCTAGAATGAAAAGAAAATCCTGCCACCGGAAATAAAAACCCCAATAACTACACATTGCACACACACACACTACGACTTTTCTCCCTCCCCTTCCCTCTCCTTTCTTTCCTCCCCCCCATTTTTTTTTTCGGGTACCCTCTGGGGGGGGGGGCTCAAGCCCCCCGAGCGCCCCCCCCCCCCCGGGGTGCGCCGTTTTCCAGAACTACATAGAACTTTTGCACGATTGAGGAAAAAAAAATTGTCCAGTCCCTACTGAACTGGGCTTGTTATAGAAACGGGGTTAGACTGTGTGAAGTTCAGTTAGTTTATGAATAAATGTTACACTAATTTGCATAAGTATGTAATAATTCCCTGCCCCCATTAAAGGCACTGGACACGTTTGGTAATTGTCAAAGACCAGTATTAAAGTGTATCCCAACTATGCATAAAATAACAAACCTGTGAAAATTTGGGCTCAATTGGTCATCGAAGTTGCAAGAAAATAATGAAAGAAAAAACACCCTTGTTGCACAAATTTGTGTGCTTTCAGATGCCTGAAAAAGACTTCTGGCCAGAAGTCTTTTAAAGATTCAAATAGTTCAGTGAGAAATTACCTTTTTTCTTTAAAACTACGTAACTTCAGAAGGAGTCGTTTCTCACTATGTTTTATATTATCAACAACTCTTCGCTGCTCCTTACCAAGTAAGTTTTTATGCTATTTTGGGGGGGAGTAATTACCAAACGTGTACAGTGCCTTTAATTAAACTAACAAAATATATTTCTTTTACATAGATGCTGCAGTACCTGACCTACCAACTCGGTATTGTCAGAAGCACATGGATTACACTCCCTATCACCGTTCATGCTTCAAAATTTTCCCGGATGCTAAGAACTTCAGTGAAGCAGTGAGTGTGTGCGAGGAGGATGGGACAATCATCGCCTCCATCGACGATGCCTTCCAGGAAGCCTTTGTTGAGACCTTGCTTTTGAACGATAATTTAAATGATGTCTGGATTGGTCTGAAAACTGTAGAGGTATGACTTTTTGTAAAACTTGCTCAAACAAGGTTATGAATATACCACATCAGGTATATAAAGCCGTATTATCATTGGACTTTTGGGGGTTAACTGACCGAGCAAACAAAAAACTAACTTGACCATTTAAGTTCAGTGCGAGTTAACAGCCCAGGAAAATTTCACCCAGGTAACTTAACCGAGTCTAATGGGTAAAGTTTAACCAGCTACCTGTTCAGGTAAACTAACTTGGGCCCAATTGTATAGAGCTGCTTAAGCAGAAAATATTGCTTAACAATTTTCTGCTAAGCAGAAGTGAGCAGGATACCAGTCACAAATTGTACATGTGACATGGTATTTTGGCTGGTAACCTTATTTTGGTTAGCATACTTTTCTTGTGCTTAGCTACTTTTTGTGCTTAAGCAGCTCTATGAAATTGGGCCCTGGTCAAACTAACTGATCTAAAAGGTCCAATGCAGACGCATCGTCCTGGTAAAACTGGTCAGTAAAATACCACGTTCGGTTTACTGCACAACAAAATTCGTCAGGGATCGTTAAAAAATGCAGGGACGCTAGACGATTTGTTTGTATTATTTTGCCTTATTGGATTCTATGGAACAGCCATCTCACAGAAAAGCAAACATTAACAAGTAACTCATTTGCTTAGAAATTTGTTGGTGTAATATTAAAATGGTTATCATGTATGTTATACATCTGGAATGTATCATTAGATTATATTGGAAAACAAGTCATCTTATTGAAATAGAGAGTTGTACAATGCTGTGATGGTTGGGGGTTTTTCCAACCATCCTGGATCATATTGACCATCATTAAAACATAAGAAAACATTTTCAGGCACAACATATCTCTGTATTCAATTAGATATTACATTGCTGCAGTTTACAATGGTTGCCGAATCTTCCTCTCAAGTAAGTGACCAAATGCTCACCTTTAAAGCATTGGACCCTAAGAACAAAGTGAAAGAGCCGTGATGACCGGCACACAGCCTCTGGACGACAAGGCCCAATTCTATGGCTCTGCTTACCCCGGAATTCTGCGCTTACGGCCCATGTGGTTTACAAGGCGCCATAAGTGCAGAATTCGGTGGTAAGTAGAGCCATGAAATTGGACCCAATAGGTTTTATACTGCGAAAAGTATTCAATTATGTGATAAAACATTCCAACTTAAAGGCACTGAACACGTTTGGTAATTGTCAAAGACCAGTATTCTCACTTCGTGTATCCCAACATATGCATAAAATAACAAGCCTATGAAAATTTGGGCTCAATTGGTCATTGAAGTTGCAAGAAAATGAAAGAAAAAACACCCTTGTTGTACAAATTTGTGTACTTTCAGATAGGAATAAAAGGCTTCTTGCAAGAAGTCTTATTATTTTAGTGAGAAATTACCTCTTTCTCAAAAACTATGTTACATCAGAGGGAGTCGTTTCTCACAATGTTTTATATCAACAGCTCTCCGTTGCTCGTTACCAAGTAACTTTTTATGCTAATATATATTTTGAGTAATTACCAAACGTGTACAGTGCCTTTAACTGTGAGATTCGATGTACAATAATCACAATGCTAACAAGCAAAATCATTATTCAAAGAGAGTAGGCATACTTTCTTTGAGGCTGTAAGACCTGAGTCGCATCAAGCTCTTCAAAGGCTGAACTGAAGCTCTAGTTTCTCACTCAGCGCTTCCTTTAACTTGACTCATTTATGAATGGGAGTCAATAATATTTTGTTCTGCTTTGTTGTGTAGAATGTTGACAGTTTGAAGTGGGTTGATTTACACCCAGTAAAATATACCAACTGGGATTCTGACCGTCCAGTGACTACCAAGGAGTGCGCTATTCTGATGACTGAAGACACTCTGAGATGGAGAGACGAAAGTTGTGATGCAAGCCACCCCGTGATTTGTAAACATTACATGGGTAAGAACACAATATTCAAACATAAGAATTTTTAGTTCTTAACTGCAAGGCAAGAGAACATCAAATTCAACTCAGGATTTCTGACAAAATACTTGCAGGAAGAGGTACAAGCAGGTAAAGGTACAGAGTGATTAATTAGAGCACCAGCAGCTGATTTCACGAAACTTTATGACATGGCGCAAGTTACGCACTACTTTCGTGAAGTCGGCTGCAGGCTCAAGCTTTGGTGTTTCTGATCAGCAGAGTATGGGTTCGTGTCCCAGTCATAGCGCTTGTGTCCTTGAGCAAGATACTTTACCATAATTGCTTTGTCCTTCAGATGGGACATTAAGCCGTAGGTCTGTGTACTAGGATTGGTAGTGCATGTAAAAAAAAAAAAACACTTATCGTGGAAGAGTAGGGGTAACCCTGGTGTTTCTGGTTTACATAGCAAGGACCCTTGTTTACAGGTTTCCTCGGGCTTGCGAGCTACAGTGATTACAAGTTCACTTATGAGGCATCCTTGTTTTCATTACCAGAAATAATATAATAATATAAATATCAACAAAATGTCATAAATTCGGGTAGTTTTAATCCCAGCAGTGTCCTGAATGAATCTGTGTATAATGCCAAGTAATATTACAAACTTTTGTTTTGAAATTGCAAATCAAAATTCAAGAAGCAATACACAAGGTATACACAAGTTTAAAGCTGACTTGACAAACTTATATTTTTACCCAACTTGAACTATCAGAAAGGTCATTTTTAGGCAAATTGGATATATAAATAAGGCTGATTTAAAGGCGTCGTACACGTTTGGTAATTGTCAAAGACCAGTGTTCTCATTTGGTGTATCCCAACATATGCATAAAATAACAAGCCTGCGAAAGTTTGGGCTCAATTGGTCATCGAAGTTGCAAGAAAATGATGAAAGAAAAACACCCTTGTTGTACTAATTTGTGTGCTTTCAGATAGGAATAAAAACTTCTTGCAATAAGTTTTTATTATTTTAGTGAGAAATTACCTCTTTCTCAAAAACTACGTTACTTCAGAGGGAGTCGTTTCTAACAATGTTTTATACTATCAACAGCTCTCTGTTGCTCGTTGCCAAGTCAGTTTTTATGCTAATAATATTTTGAGTACTTACCAAACGTGTACGATGCCTATAAAATGCTATATTACACATTATGAATATTGGGTTGTTAATTGGCCCTATAGACATGGCAAGGGTTAAAGAAAAATAAATTTAAAAAATTATTTTCAAAAGGTTATTGAAGCTTTTTATTTCATTATATTTTTCAATAGGCCAACGCCCCGAAGTACCGGAATTGCCAAAAGGTGACGATTGCCCAGATGGTATGGACCCTGCCGAAGAAACGTATTGCTTGAAAACTTACCCAGATGCATCTATGGATTACGAAGAAGCAAAGATTGCGTGTGAGACCGATCATCCAACCAGTACACTGGCCAGCGTGCACTACAAGTCTGATTTAAGAATTATTTCCCAAAGTGCAAATACTTCCAACCGTTTTTGGATTGGACTTCACAAGACAAATCGTAAGTTTTGTTTATACTTAATGTGATCTTCTTTGCTAACATAGGGACTTTGTATTACAAGAGAGTGTTTCAAAGACAATGTATAAAAAATGGGTATTTATTGGAAGCTCATTTTATTTGTTCTGATTATTAAGTTCATACCAGCAATATCCCCCAAAAAAATCTGAAATACTTTCAAAGTTATGGAAAATTGCTGTTGAAGACCTCCAAAATCACAACTGCTTATTTTGATTGCGACAATCACAATCAACACAGAAATTGTACTAAAATGCATGCAATGTCTGGCAAAACTTCAACCAGTTTTATGTTTTTTGCACTAACTGTAAATTGATGAACATTTTACAGGTTTTTTGTATCAAAATGTAAGTTTTAAAAATAAGAGGGTGGAAATGAATTTTTACTTACCAATGATACTGTAATTTTTTAAGTGCAAAGTATTATTATTACAATCCTTGATTTAAAGGGTCTGTATGCCTACATTTGGTAATGACTCTGAAAATTAATGGCAATAAAAACTTACTTGGTAAGAAGTACAGCAGCTTTGGATAGTATAATGCATTTTGAGAAACTTTTCACTTCGAAGTACTGCGGTCATGGAAAAAAAGTCTTTCTGTAGGCTAATTAAATAAGTTGGTACTTCTTGATAAAATCTTTGTTTTAAAAGTGTTCATAATTTATATGGTCAAAGGAAGGGCTGCTCAAATGTCTTTACCTTGTGATGGGGCTGTTTTGTGTCAAATGGATTTATGCAAAATCAGTGATTGAACTACTCATGTATATAGTATTGGAGGCAACTAAAGTTGTGTACTTAAATTTTAAAAAGACAAAAGAACAGAATCAATCAATACAGAGAGAGGAAAATTTGATTAGAAGTGGTCTGAAGTATCACTGTGTATAATGTTCACACCAGTACAAATCTTCCAGAGAAATATTTCATCTGAAACACCCTGAAAGTTAAGAAATAGCATTTGAAGACCCATCACAAATCACTGTTGTTTATTTCAATTGCTTAAATCAAAATAAGCCAAGTTTGAGCATGCAGGAAATCCCTTGGCAAAGCATAAACTTTCTTGTATTCACTAAAAAATGACCTGCAATTAATGTGAATCTGCTTTCATTCTAAAACAAATAAAGCACTTTTCTTTTAAAGGTATAGGGTTATACTTTGGTAATGACCCCGAAAAAAAAAATATGTTTTTTCTATCTGAAAGCTTACTTGTTATAAAGATGGTAATGGTAGTAAGCATCCTGCGAATGTATTTCCTCTAAAATGCCCCTGTTGATTAGAAATCGATTAAAAACAATTTAACCTCAAAAACGATTCGTGAATGCTGCAGCCAGAGATACTACTCGATGTCACCTCGCTTATGGGATTTAAAGTTCTTGTGAAAATACTGTGGCAGTTTTTTGCTGTTTTCTCAGCTGAAACTTTCACAGGTGACTTTTGTTGTGTCTTTCTTGATAATTTCACCAATAAATCAGCATTATGTTGACAAAAACCAGACGATAACCCTACCTTTATTTGTGTTTTCAACTTTAGGTGATCAATTTGCATGGGAGGATGGCTCAGCTGTAGATTACGTCAGCTTTGCAGGTGGAGAACCTTCTGGTGTTGATGAAGCATGCGTACAAATGCAATCAATCACAGTGGGCAGTGCAGAAGCAGAATGGTTTACATTCACCTGTGATGATGTAGGAGGCTATGCGTGCAGGTCACCTATACGTAAGTATAACACAGCAGGCACGTAGGAACCGGGGGGCCGGGGGGGCCACTGGCCCCCGCTGAAAA
This sequence comes from Plazaster borealis, assembly GCA_021014325.1. Classification (NCBI taxonomy): domain Eukaryota; kingdom Metazoa; phylum Echinodermata; class Asteroidea; order Forcipulatida; family Labidiasteridae; genus Plazaster; species Plazaster borealis. Next base: position 28,377 of record JAJGQC010000077.1, on the reverse strand, counting down.
CATGCTGAAAATATGAGGGGGGGCCGGGCCCCCTAAAAAAAAGTTGTCCGGATGATAAATTGGCTTGTTCATATGTTCTGAGGGAATAGTACTGCAGTCTGTAGGCCATTTAATCAGATCACATTGACAAAGTGGCTATTTGAATACATTTGCTTACGGAATCTTGAAGTTTCTTCATCGGTGCTTCCGCCCATGCAACAGACGCAAATTGAACACGTGCGCAGAAACGCCCGGCCCCAATTGTTATTTTATTTGTACCACACAGTATGTGTATGGGGTCAACAGTGAAGGGATCCTAGGAGGCGCCCATTCCTTATGCGTGTATACAAAAGCCAGCGTGGGATTAACATTTTCTAGGAGTCCTTCGTTGATGTTACAGGAAATTTTCCTTTAAAATTAGACGATTGATATTGATCAGAAGTGCTCTTTTGCTCTGTATTTAGGCACCCGGAAGCTTGATTTTTCGACCCCAAAATGCCAAAAGCTCAGAGCTCCAGGGGGCTTCGCCCCTGGACCCCACCAGGGGCCGTGAGCCCGGCCCCTGGACCCCAACCCTGAAATTTATTTGACCCACAAATGGAGAAGCCTGTGTGCGCTGTTATGACCCCGGTTCAAAAAATCCTGGGTCCGCGCATGCTCATTTCTTTAAAAAGATAGCGTCGAACAGTATTTTAGCATCAATATTTCGAGGGATGTTTCTACCATCATCAACTTTACACCGTGTCAGTTTTATTTTTTAAACATTTTAACTTCATGTTTTACATCGCGGATTTTAACTGATAGTACATTAAACGATTTTCTGCAATTCTGGTGATCTGGGGATGTGGGTAAAGTGTTTAATAATTAAGGTGAGTGACCAGGCAAATTTCACAGATATAACCTGGCCCCCCCCCCCCCCCCTGTTAAAGTCATCTTCCTACATGCCTGCACAGGTCCTATAACACGGATACGTGTCACGTGTAGTCGGTATTTTTACAATGTATTGCTATATCATGATCATCAATGGCACTATCCAAATTTAGTCTCATTCACCTGTTGCGGTCATTCACCCCCAGGGCTCGAATTGTACACTGGAGACCGTTGGCCTGAGGCCAGTGATTTTAGCCTCGGGCCAGTCAACTCCTGACCAGACAACGAGTTGGGTGGGCTTGTGTATTTCAGTTTAATTTCAATACCTGACTGTGTATTATCACTAATAAAGAAAAATAATTATGACTTTTTGAGTCTGATAAATATCTTCAAATTCTGTTGAGTATCAAAGTATACTATATCTCTTTATAGGTGTTGTATATATTGTGGTTTCTTTACCTCATGCAATAATTCTTATAACAAAAGCTTCTTATAACAATTTCTGGTGTTGTCAGAGTGTGGGTTTGTGTCCCGGTTTTGGTACTTGTCTTTGAGCTAGAAATCGTAACCACTTTTTCAGTGTCGGATTGGAAAAGCATACTTTCTGTGTGTTGTATACACTTAAGCTTGGGCGATACCACGATATTATCGAATATCGCGTAATTAGTTCTGAAACGATTACGATATCGGGTAGATTTTTTTTTTATCGTGATATCAGTAAATCGCGATATCGACGATAGCGATGCATTTCCTAACCGAGACGATCTTGCAACAATAAATCTCTAGACGATCTTGCAACAACAAAGAGCTGCAAGTCACAGACCGCAACTGCAAGATTCCCCAACAGATCCGACCCAACCGGGTTTCTTCGAAAAAACCAACATCAAAGCCTTAGCGATCAGGCGGTCTCAACAGACTACCGAAAAACTACGACATCGCGCTTCCGGGTGTTATCACGTGTTGCATACATGCGAGTAGCGTGATCTAATTAGTTATGCACACATATAGAACAGTCTGTCATGCGCAGTAGACACATTAAATGTGTGTAAGTAATAGGCCCAGGTTTTCACCCCATAGGTTTAGAGTAAAACCCGAAGAATAGGTCATTGGAGCAACACAGAGATGAAATGGCTGCTTCTGCAACTTGCTCTGTGAGATTCGTAGAAGATTGACGTCATCAAAAATTAATCGCGATATTATCGAATATCGCGATATATTCTTGACGATACATCATGGATAAAAGAAAAAAGCGATATCGCCCAAGCTTATACACTTGTCGTGGTTTCTCTGTCATTGTTTGGCAGATATGCCCCTCACCTTGAATCTTGTTAAAGGTATTGTATATGGTTTGATAAATCATATTGCCAGGTGTAATCTATGGCAAACATATGGCACGTTTACACTTTCAGTTTCATCATTTCAGAACTAAAACCAAGGTGCCATACTTGTTTTGTTTTTCTTTCCAGTACTGAAGTCACCTGATACAGGTGGATGCATGGATGGATGGTACCTCCTGGGTGATAGCTGCTTCAAGTCAGTGGGTATTGAAGACGTTGATAGACAAGATTTTAAAAACGCACAAGACTTCTGTGCCAGGGAGAGAGGGGGGCGTCTGTTCCAAATCACTAGCCAGTCTGCACAGTGTAAGTATTAGTAATAATGCCACTATCCGTGTTTAGATACTCAGTAAATGGTAAATACTATGAGCTGAAATGTCTCTTTAGAGCGCCACCTATAACTGCCAGGAGTAGGAGAGGCATGATGTACAATTGAACGGGCACAATGATTGTAAGTTTAAAGGCACTGAATACGTTTAGAAATTGTCAAAGACCAGTGTTCTCACTTGGTGTATCCCAACATATGCAACAGATAACAAGCCTGTGAAAATTTGGGCTCAATTGGTCATCGAAGTTGCAAGAAAATGATAAAAGAAAAAACACCCTTGTTGTACAAATTTGTGTGCTTTCAGATAGGAATAAAAACTTCTTGCAAGAAGTTTTTATTATTTTAGTGAGAAATTACCTCCTTCTCAAAATTTACGGTACTTCAGAGGGAGTCGTTTCCTACAATGTTTTATACTATCAACAGCTCTCCGTTGCTTGTTACCAAGTAAGTTTTTATGCTAATATTTGTTTGGAGTCATTACCAAATGTGTACGATACCTTTAACATATTATAGTAGTTAGTTTATGGTATAGTCCTTTTGTTTATGACTAATCAAGTTGGCCTGCCAATTAGTTATTAAATGATGGTTCTCCATCAAAGTACCCATACTGCTTGACAATGTATTTTATTCTTTCAATAGTCCGTGTTTCTTCAAAGATATCGTACACGTTTGGTAATGACTCAAAACAAGTATTAGCATAAAAACTTTCTACTTTTAATAGAGGAAAGTAAACTTAATTGAATTTAACATTGGAAAGGGAACAGCAGTGTTGGATGAACATTGAATTACATAAATAAAAAACAAATTAGATCCTTGGGAGGGAGGGTGGGAGAAAGATTGTTGGTGCAAGTGCTTCTGAGATTGATCGTAAGTTAAAAATGGGACGAGCAGAAATAGTAGCTGCACATATACTTAGTATATGATTCTATATTTACTCAAGTTGATCTGTCCAAAACATCATGCCATTAATTCACGACAAATTTATAGAGTTACTTTTATCGATTTATTAAGTGATTCGCATTTTTCGTGATCCCACCAATGGCCTTGAAAGAGCCTGTGAACAACACGCTTTTTTTAATTGCCTCGTATGGCCAAACATGTTTGAGTCTGATTTTGGTTAAAGGTCAAGGGTCATAAATACAATAAAAGTCATCTGTGATGAAAGTTTCAGCTGAAAACAGTGTCCACTTGTTGAGAAAACAGAAAAAAACCTCACAGATTTTCATCAAGAACGTCAAATCCATCCATGTTCAGCAAGGTGACAAGCGGGTACCAACCGAATCTCTGGCCACAGCATTCACAAACAGACACCACGGAAATTGAATCTCCAAAACTCGCCTTGAGTTGAGTTTTGGAGATTCAAATTTGTTGACATTCTTGCATTGATTTCTAATCAACGGGGGCATTTCAGACGAAATAATTTCGCAGGATGCTTACAGCCGTTACCATCTTTATAAAAAGGAGGCTTTCGGGTAGAAATTATACAAATGTTTGAGGGTCATTACTAAAGTGTTCTTTTATGTTTGAATTATCAGCAGACCTGTCTTTTTAGGATACTAAATAAAGTAGACTTAACGTTTTTTACTTTTGTTCTTTTTTTTTTACCGCAGCTCTCCTTGCCCTACTTCTCCAAGACTTTGTTGGAAAGACAAATCTTTGGATTGGTTTGTCTGACACTGAGGAGGAAGGGTCGTTTGTCTGGACTGATGGAACACCATTGGGTGACTTCACACAGTGGGCTCCAAATCAACCGGATGGTTTTATCTCAATCCCAAATGAGGTGATTGAATATTGTTCATGCTTTTTCATTAGAAGGAAGGTGCATCATTGAATTTTGTAGAGTCTATTAATTTCACTTTATCAATTAAACATACCATACAACCAACTCTGTGAAAATCTTTATGAAACTAGGCAATCCCATTTTAATAATAATAATAATAATAATATGCAGGTTCTTATATAGCACTTTCACACCCAAAGGGAACCCCAAAGCACTCATTATTTTTTCTCGGGTATGCAGAGCTATGTTTGAAATTACAAGACCCATTTAACATATATATTTATACATGTAGCACCTTGTAATGGTTTACAATGTGCTTCATGTGCAAAATACTTTTTTGGTGTGATTGTTTGCACGTTCTTATTTTGATTGCATAAATCAAAACTTAGGGGTCTTCAAATTATTTTATCTCATATTTGACAGTAATTCAAACGGATAATTAATCTGAAGAATTGTTCATGGTTTGAACTATAATTACCAATACTGTAGTTTATATTTTGTAATAACATAAACTTGAGTTTTTTGTCTTTCATTCTTCTGGGAATTCATTCTGCTGGGAGGTAGTCTTTGGGAGTTTAAATTTCCAGGGTTGGTAATTATAGACCTATCTTTCTCTAACTAATATTGTCAATCAATTGATTAGAAAATTTCCACTGTTATTTTCAAGATATAGCATTGATGTTGCTCCTGTTTTTAAAAGTTTTTCTGATTCATTATCAATAAATAGTAGGTAAATAAGATTAAGGGGTTGAAATTAATTGTTGAGTATTTCATAATATGGGAATAATAGAGTGGCAACGAGGTATTGACACCAACAGGGTCGTGGCCGTGTTATATAGGACTGCATGGCCATGTGATGATAGGACTGCATGGCCGTGTTATATAGGACTGCATGGCCGTGTGATGATAGGACTGCATGGCTGTGTTATATAGGACTGCATGGCCGTGTGATGATAGGACTGCATGGCTGTGTTATATAGGACTGCATGGCCGTGTGATGATAGGACTGCATGGCTGTGTTATATAGGACTGCATGGCCGTGTGATGATAGGACTGCATGGCTGTGTGATGATAGGACTGCATGGCCGTGTGATGATAGGACTGCATGGCCGTGTGATGATAGGACTGAGCTGAAGGCATGGTCCTTCATCAGGCATGGCCACGACCCTGCAAAGTTTCAAATTTTGAGGGGTGCTCGAACAAAGAAAAATTGTGAGACCACCAAAATAGGGAGATTGCCAAAATAGGGCTATATAGCTCAGTTGGTTGAGCACAGCACGTAAACCCGGAGTTTGCAGGTTCAAATGCCATTCTAGTCAATTTGTCTTCGTTCACCTCAAAAATACCTCCATGATTAAACAATGAGTGTCATATAACAGGCATGTAACTTTTCAACTGCTCAGCTGGGTTTTTCCTTTTTTCCCCCTAATTTCAGAAAACTGGAAAACAAATTTTCCTCATCTTTTTTTTGGTGTTTGTCCGTAATAATGACTTATTTCTTGAGTAAGACGACCAATACAAGCAAAGTTTGAATTCTGTCCCTTTTATTGAATTCAGCCGTTCCGTGACTGTGTGGAAGTGAAGGCAGATCCAGATCATCCTGGCGAATGGGATGACATCAACTGCCGAGAGCGCAGAGGATACATCTGTGAAGCTTTCAGGAGTAAGTTTTAACATCTCTACTCATTGAACATGTTGATGTAAAAAATAATGTATCATATGGCAGCCACAGGTCTGTCAAATTACTGACAAATATTTGCATGTAGAGGATTTTGTGTTGTTTTTTGAAGGATTCATTCATTCATTCATTCAGTCATAACAGTTAATTTTTGTTACAATGCGTTGCAGCCAAAAGCTGGATTGTACATAGTTGATAGTAAAAGATGCAAATTAAACTATCTAGAAGATCAAATAAACGAGAAAAAATGATGAAACTATGGAAATAGGCCTACAATACACAGAAGAAAAAAAAACATTTGAAAATTGCCTTAATAAAAAAAGTTTTAAAAAACAGAATTTGGGACATGAGATAAAATGGGAAAAAATAAATAAATAGTAAAACAAAAACAAAAACGATAAAAATGGAATGAACTTAATGAAGTACTTAATAACATAATATAAAAATGGTTGTTAAATAGACAAGAAGGGTTTGAATTACATCCACTCTTTCTTTTTTCCATCACTTAAGATTTCAAGTCAAACCTGATTTCGTTATTATTATTATTCATTTTTAAAGTCGGGAGTAATGTGTGGGACTATAGGTGCCCTGACCATTTGAGTACGTACAAATGATGTTCGCCTCACGCCGCCATTGCTGTAGCGCAGGATTTTGTAAACGAAGACATGGGAAAATCGTTGTCTTGTTTTGCGAATTAAATGTCTTACTCAACGAGTTACACAGTTTCCTTGACAGGAGAGCATGACATCGTAGAACATACTTACAACTAAACAGTAAGTGAATACTGAAATTCTGACCCAAAAATATTACAAAGATATTGACAAAATTGGGAGACCGCCAATATAAGGGCTGCATAGCTCAGTTGGTAGAGCACTGGCACGTTAATCCAGATGTCGCAGGTTCAAGTCCCTCTCTAGTAATTTGTTTTACAAAACTAACTAGGATTTTTACGACAACCAATCTGATGCTTCACCTTTAAAAATATTTTGATTTACCTTCTCAGGGGCGGAGCTGCCACCAAATCCGATTATCCCAGACAAATGCGACGCCGAGCACAGCGATTACGCCAAATATCGCGACAGCTGCTTCAAGATCATCAAGGACAAAATGAACTTTAATGACGCTCGGCAGAAGTGTCTAGACGAGAATGCCACGTTGGCCAAAGCAAGTGACGGATTCTACAATGCGTTGATGACACTGATGATCAACGATCAACTATCATCAGAATCAATGTGGATCAGTTTAGCAAAGGTGAGATGACAGTAAAATTATAGGGTTTTGTTTTTTACTTTGATATTTGCCTGTAATTATGATGTTCAATAGACTGTGCAAGTCTTGCTTCCGGGACCATTGTGGTCCCAACCATATGGAGTTTTACGTGGGCGGGATTTTGTTTTCGTCAATTATTTTAGTTTAACGTAGTTTATGGCTGTGAAAATTATATATGTTGTTGGGAATGTAATACTAAGTGATTAACATTATGAAAGTAAAATCAATTCAACAAAATAACAAAGAGAGCCTGAGAATAAGAAATTGACCTCAGGTTACTTGTAAAAAATTAAGAGTTTTGCCCAACTGCTGGTTATGTTGTCATTAAACCTAAGTAATAGATGTACACATTCGGGCGTGATTGGTTTCTAACAAGCATCCTCTTCCCAAGTTTTAAATTTTCTTTCAGTGTTCATTGGTCAAATTATTTGTATTATGGAAAATTTATTTATAACGACTTCTTATGGGTAATTTTATTTTCAAGGGTTTTGTATAAATATCATTTAAAAAGACTAGATTTGATTTCATAGAAAAATATAGTCTTCGTTCGAGTTTTTTCTCGTTCGAGTTCGAGTTTGTTCTCGATATGCGCAAGACTTTCACAGTCTATAGACCTTTCTATTGTTGATAAACAAACCGCACTGGTTGGCATGGACAGCCGAATGTTGGCAAAATATTCAATCGTATTAGCAGATGTTGTGACCAAATTCAACATTTTCTGCAAACTTTCAATTAAATAAAATACCTCCCATGCTTGGTTGCTTTGTTTCCAACAAATTCAACACTATTTTTTAATATTTGTGTGACATTGTTACAAACTGTTTGCCATTTGTTTTTGTTTTGAATTTATGGCTTTCCATAGTTTTCCAACCTCGGTTGGCAAAAACTCTGGCTGTGACGTTGCAATAGAAAGGTCTATAGAAACAACTGTAAGAGTTTGGGGGAGCCTGTAGTGCAGACATTCTCATTGGGCAATGGTGAGGTCTTTACAGTATTATGACATTCAAAACAAAGGAACACTATCAGGACTTGAACAGGGAAAAACAAGTGTTCTGATAACGATGTCTAGGCTTTCAAGGAGTGTGTACTATGTTTACTTCTAAAGGATTAATTGTCAAATTATAGTCATTTTTGAATGTAAAAAACATCAATTGTGATCAGCATTTCATAGCCCAGAAAAGCCTTGATCTTATTAATAATTTATACAGTGCACTTAATGTATTACCATGGACGAGGAGTATAATCAACCCCATGCATTTGTATTGTTTACCTGCACTTGTAGCATTTATGTCCGTGGTAATACGTCACACAATTCGCTGGTACTGTATCGTTGATTTTGTGTTGCATTTTTATTGGCCTTCACTAGAGCTGTGTGTTGAGAGAGTTGCGACAACTTGCAATTAGAAGCCATTTTTTGTCAAAACAAATGCATGTGCGCACACAGGGTGCCGGACTAGACTGCACATTGGGTTGTGCTGCATTTGGACCGAAAATGACGTCCAGCAACCACGTGTTGTAACTCTTTCCATACACAGCTCTGGCATTCACTATGAAATAGCGCAGCCAACGGCAGGAAAAACTCATTCATAAACAAACCAAATAAGGAGGTCAGGCTATTTATTTTGTTATTGAAATTCAACAGTATTATGGGGAAGAAACTAATACTATTAATAAATAAATAAATAAATGAAAACTAAAACAAAATAGTTTTTATAGAGGAAATCATGTGTGAATATTCAGTATTGAAAAATCAAGTGTTTAAGAATGTGAAAACATCGGTATGTGCAGTATGTGATCTTCAAGTGTGTATTGTTAAGTTGGGGACCAGAATTGCAATTTTGTTATATATACTCAATTTATGGGGGGTGTTAAGTAAAAAGTCAATAAATATGAGGACAATTAAATATTGAGAAAATACAATTAGCTGTTGCAACTGCTACCAAAAGGACCTAGAGTATAAGTGCAACGTTTCAACCCTAGTAGAATTTTTTCTCGAAGGCTAAATGACAACACAACACACATAAACAGGTATACAAGTTTAACAGAAGCAGTCAAGTGGAAATACATACGAGAGAGAGAGAGAGAGAGGCAGAAAGCACACAGAAAAAGCAAGGGAAGAACAATGAAGAAGTTGGGAGACAAATTGAAAATTGTATTTGTTTAATTTAAACTAATCCAGCTAATATACTGATAGCATTGTCTTCCTGGCTTGCTTACAATTTGTCAACCATCACAGGATAACCCAGACAAGAAATACACCTGGCAGCCAGCAGAAACGAACGATGTGGAGTGGCCATTCATGTATGCACATTGGGCAAAAGGCATGCCCGATGGGAAGGGATGTACAGTGCTAAACCCAGATTCCACTTGGTCCAGTGTGGACTGTAACACTGCTGATATGTACTACCCTATGTGTGAATATACAGAGGGTAAGGTTATTCTTACAAAGCTTTTTAGATGATAACACTAACAAGTAATAAACCGCAAGGGAAACTGACTGGGTAAATTTTAATTAATTTTGGGGTTGAATACAGACAAATTGACTGAGTGGGATTTGAACCTGTGACATCCAGATATGTCCCGCGTTTTACCAATTGTCGCATCACTTGAAAGTAAGTCCACTCCTGCCGCTTCCCAGGTTGTATCGTAAACTTGGGTGTGATCCCTTGTTATACAACAGTTACAGGTTGAATGGTTTCTGACTGGCACCCAAACAAAGATACTGACAAAATAGGGAGACCATCATCCTAGGGCTAGAAAGTTCGGTTGGTAGAGCACCGGCACGTTAATTTGGAGGTCCCAGGTTCAAATTCCGCTTTAGTCGATTTTTCTTCTTTCAATCCAAACTTAATTGAATAGCAATAACGGGCAGTTTTAAAACCTGCGCATTGTTATTTAAAATGTCTCAAAGGTTTCCTCCCACATCTCAAGTTCTGATGAGTTTGGTTTGAAACCCGGTCATGACATTTGGGAAAGACACTGGCTTCTTGTCACCGAGGAGTAAATGGCTACCTGCAAGGGTTAGAGGTTGTTGGTGTGAATTGTTAGCAACTTGTGCGCTAATAGACCTTATGCATTGACGTCATCCAGCCGCCATCTTAGAGGTAAAACGATGACGAAACAATCGAAACGCACAGATTTGTACGCGCGGCGCACAGGATTGGCCAATGAACAACCTCCTTTTGACCTCTAGACGAGGGCGCCCTGCTGTTATGACATCATGTGCATAAGGTCTATTTGGCTGCCAATGCTGCATACTCCAAAGGAGTTGAGATGATGGTGGCATGAATGCTTAAGGCCCAATGAACAGGGGGTATAGTGATAGTGTAAGGCGCTTTGATACAATTGAGAGGTTTCGCAAGGCTCAGGTACATATACGGATACGTCAACCCTTTGTGTGTTAGCGTAACCGCGGCTTCCATGTTTTGCATGCACGTTGACAACGGATACGGGAGCTCATACATGTACGTTAAAAACGGATACTGTTTTGCTGATTTTTATTGTATTTTTGCTCCAGAGTAACAAAATTTTGCCTGATATTACTGTTCAGGGTGTCATTCACGATATAGATAGAAATGTGTAAGTCATTTGTGAGCAAAAAATTAAGAATATGCAGTGTAAACAGGATCTCTATTTTGCCATGCTTGCTGGAAACTTTCTTTACACGCGTTTAACATTTTGGGTCTGAAAACGAACAGTTGAACAAAAATACTATTCAATCAAATTCTTCAACGTAACAAGAAAAAATACAAATGTTTTTGGATTTGTTTTGCTCGCAAAACTTATGCCAAATTGTATATATGGGCCAGGGCCTATACTTTGTCCGAGGCCTGACGCATGTATCTATGATTGCGAAACAAATTCTGGTGCGCATCCAACGTGCGGTTATTGTATCTGTATCTGTGTCCGTATCCGTATGCTTGCGAAACCGCTCTATAGTTAAGTTTATGCCTATTATCTATAACTGAGATTCTTCAACATCTTCTGAGTCCTTCTTGGCTTTACTAGTGCAAGGCATGAAGGGGCTTCTCGGTGACATTACCAGAAAGATAATAGTTGAGTTTTAATCTGTCTATATCTGTCATTTTTCTTTTATAGAGACGCCTGATCCGCCTGTTGATGAGATAGTTCATTGTCCTGAGGGTTGGGTACTCATTGATAGGCATTGTTACATCTTCACTACAATCACACCTGAGTATCCCAAAGTACACTTTACCTGGGATGAGGTAGGGAACCAGACACATAAATCAAATCTCAGTGGAAACTTCAACCACTTTTTTTTAACTGAAATGTTAAACAATTTTGTAATAACCTTTTGTAAAACTTTTTTTTAAAGGTATTACCCGGGATTGGTAAGGATAACAAAATCACTGTTTAATTTTAGTCTGAAAGCTTACTGATTGTGAAGTCCATAATTCTGTACTTCTTACCAAGTAAGTTTTTATTGCCATTGATTTTCAGAGTCATTACCAAACGTATACAGACCCTTTAAAGGCACTGTACACGTTTGGTAATTACTCAAAATATATATTAGCATAAAAACTGACTTGGTAATGAGCAATGGAGAGCTGTTGATAGTATAAAACATTGTGAGAAACGACTCCCTCTGAAGTAACGTAGTTTTTGAGAAAGAGGTAATTTCTCACTAAAATAATAAAAGACTTCTTGCAAGAAGCCTTTTATTCCTATCTGAAAGCACACAAATTTGTACAACAAGGGTGTTTTTTCTTTCATCATTTTCTTGCAACTTCGATGACCAATTGAGCCCAAATTTTCACAGGCTTGTTATTTTATGCATATGTTGGGATACACCAAGTGAGAATACTGGTCTTTGACAATTACCAAAGGTGTTCAGTGCCTTTAAATATAATATTTTCATTTTGCTTTTTTCAGTAGGCTTTAATAATTAGTTTGACTCTAAGAAGTAAACTATGTGTCTGCTCCTCTTTGATATAGGCAGAGTATGAGTGCAGGACAAGGTATGGTCGATCTACTCTACCCAGCTTACATAGTGAATCTGCCAGCCAGGAATTCGCTAACAAGGCATTCCGTCAACTAGGAAGGAGAAACATTTGGTTAGGAATTCACCGCTCTGTGAATGGTAAAAATAGTCATTTGCCAAATGCCATGGGTTTCTTTGTATATAAATTATTATTTTTCATTTACCGGCAGTTAATTTTGTTCACGGTTTACTTTGCACAAATACATTATTTGTCCTTTTGAAAGTCTTGATTTGAAAAATAATGCAGAAAAGCTAGCCAAAACTGCCATGTCACTCTCCACTAGTTCAAGAAAGACTATTAAGGCCATGTCACACGAGGCAATTTACAGGCAACCAGTTCCAGGCAATCTTTAACAAGAAATTTCATTCACATTTCAGTTTTCTCATTATTTTCTTGGGGATAGTGAGTTACAGCTAGGAAAATGTCTCTTGTGCAACCCAAGTGTTTCTTTTGCATACAGTGCAGTTAGTTGCCTGAAATAATTGCCCTGTGTGACATGGCCTTTAGGCCCAAGACCCACACTCTATTCAGTATAATATCATAGCCCTCACACGATTACCGCTTCGGCGCGCCAAACCATACAGTCGGAAACGCGAGTAAACATAAAGCTTGGACATAACTCACACATTTGTGAGTGTACACGTTGTCTGAGATCCGGGTAGTGAGCTTCTATTTCTAGCATTAGTGCAGAGTTGTATGGACTGAATTTGTGTATGGATGCCCTTGTTCTACTTATGTGCTTCATTTGCCAACAGAGGTTCAAAATTCTTACTGAAAAATTATTGGGGTTTGGGGAGGGGGGTATCACATGTTACCCAACACCCCCTGGTCCTTACACCCTTGTGTATTCCTACTAAGGGACTATGGATAAATTAAGAACGCGGTCGCACGCGTGCCGACGCGTGACATCACGCAGTCGTTCAAAAATTGTCACAGCCCCGTGCAACGATGGGATTTGCACTCCAGTGATTTTAAGGTTCCCTAATTATCGAACTCTATTGTCGGTGCCTTTTGTTGGTCGGATTACACGGACAAGGCAGCTCGTAGCCCACAAAGGAGTGAAGGATTAGTGTTTGCGGTCTAGCTCAGGTAGGTATACCGGACAATGGTTTATCTAGTAAGCCGATTATAACTACAGTGACGTTTGGCTCAAGCTGGCCAACAGCATTTTTCTTTTGTTATACTGTGAGTCTCCCTCAAGACCGGGCGATTGCAGAAGATCGCGTGACAGTGCGTGACATTGGGTGGGTTTTCTTTTGTTTGAGCTTGCACGCGAAGGAACACATCGGATCGCGGCCGTGCCCGTGACATAATTTATCCATGCTCCCTAACGCAAATGTTTCAAATTGTAATAAATCCTCCATTTAGAAAGCTTTTAGAACTTTTTATTTTCATGCTATTAAATCCGACTGTTACTATACATTTCAGGATACTACGTGTGGGATGACGGCTCCATATTAGACTACGTGCATTGGGATTTGAGTTCCCTAGATGCTGCAAATGATTGTGTAGGACTGGAAGCACATCTAGGTGGTGGAATATGGAGCAGTCAGGACTGCTTCGCTACAGGAGGCCTTGCCTGCCAAGCTCCTGCTTGTATGTATAGACACTTCTTGCATAATTATGTCAAAAGGAAAAAATAAAATCGTTTTGTGGGGTTGTTTAGGTGTGGCTATTATGTGTATTCAGTTTTTCAGGTTATTTCCTTTTCTTTATTAAACTTCAATAAAAGCTGCATCTATCCATTTACAGAAAAGGATCTTGTTGGTGCAGTTTTTGTTTGATGCTACTTGCAAGGTAGATTTTTCCAATAAGCACAGCAGGCACTGTACTTAGGTCTCTGAAATGATTGGGGGCACATGAAAACATTTACAGCATACGAAGTAAAGCAGAGAAATTACTCTCGCAGACAAACAAAGAAGAACATTCAATTTGCGTTTTAAATTCTAACAGTCTCTCTCTGGACTTTGGGAAAGCTTATAGCAAACCTCAAAACTTATGTAATATGCATTGTAATACATCCAGCACTTACGTTATGAAATTAGCCAAGGGCTCACCGAAAACATTGTTGCCTAAGGCCTAAGGAACACTTGTGCCTTGGTCCTATGGAGCATTGGTGCCAAGTGCCTTTGGAACACTGGTACCTAGAGCCTATGGAACACTGGTGCCAAGGGCCTATGGAACACTGGTGCCTAGGGCCTATTGAACACTGGTGCCTAGGGCCTATGGAACACTGGTGCCTTGGGCCTATGGAACACTGGTGCATAGGGCCTATTGAACACTGGTGCCTAGGGCCTATGGAACACTGGTGCCTAGGGCCTATGGAACACTGGTGCCTTGGGCCTATGGAACACTGGTGCCTAGGGCCTATTGAACACTGGTGCCTAGGGCCTATGGAACACTGATGCTTAGAGCCTTTGGAACACTGGTACCTAGGGCCTATGGAACACTGGTGCATAGGGCCTATGGAACACTGGTGTCTAGGGCCTATGGAACACTGGTGCCTAGGGCCTATGGAACACTGGTTCATAGGGCCTATGGAACACTGGTGCCTTGGGCCTATGGAACACTGGTGCCTAGGGCCTATGGAACACTGGTGCCTTGGGCCTATGGAACACTGGTGCCTAGGGCCTATGGAACACTGGTGCCTTGGGCCTATGGAACACTGGTGTCATTTTCCGGCCTAGATTGCAAACCCTTCATATGGTTTTACTGGTACACATAGACATCACCAAAGAAGTATCAGTATCAAAATAAAATAAAACGTAGACTTTCTGTTGCAAAATTATTTATTGTCCATTCTATAAACTCTATCAATAGTAATTTGTTTGTAAACACAAGCTTTCCAAGTCATTCAACATTCCTACATTAATCTCTAAAAGTGTTAACAATATTTAGCATTTGAATTATAGTTTTTTGCTTCTTTTCAATACAGTTCCTGGACCTCCAAATCTTTGTAAGTATTATAGTTCATATGTAAATTCTGTTTCATGTGGTTTATTTGTATTATTATTGTTTGCCTTACACTGATGTGTATTAAGCACTGTCTACCCAGTACCTCCAAGAATCCTGTGAACAAATCCAAAGGCTATCACTCGAACATATGATTCGTACATATGACTTTTGCCATGCTGGATGTTTATATTGTATCTGTATAATGAATATAATTTGATTTATGCCCTTATTAAGAACTTTATACTCTCCGAGTACTTTCCTGAGTTTGGGGGAAAAAATTGTGACCCTTGTTACGGCGCTGATAATGACACCTTGAAAGCAGGTGGGTAGGTGGTGGGATTGTGTCTTTGATGAGACATGCATGGAATTTGGAACACAGTCAGAGTATGTCATGAGAAAGATATTTGGCTATAGGGCCTTAACATTGATTTTGCCCTTTTAAAGTCTTTCTTTTTTATCATTTCTTATTAATTAAACTTATTTAGATGTATGACTTCCCCAAGAATGGAAGAAGCTAACTAAAAGAAAAACCCATGTCACCCACTAGACTTGAACCAAAATGGTAGAAGCTATCCTCATTGATATCTTTATTGTTTCATCCCCTGTGAAGGTCCCAGTCCATGGCATTCACCAGGTGGAGTCCTGTTTCCGTACTGCTACTTCCTTTCTGGCACGTCAGAAAGTAGCTGGATGAGTTGGCATGAGGCAACCAGCTATTGCAACCAGAGGGGGGGCTATCTTACATCAATGAATCCTCGCGAGGAGTACATTTTCATTTTGAATCTGGTATGTATGGGTCTGAACTTACAATGTCGAGTTTTGAGCCTTGAGTGTTGATTTGAGTTTTTGACCTTTGAGTTCTGAATGGAAAAGATAATCTGTTATGTGTTAATATATTTGGTTTGCGGTAACACCATGTGTGTATCTACTTGCCAGGTAGAGTTTGTTCTTAGAGAACTGTCTTGCTTAATTCTACTACCGCAGAGTAGATTGTTCGGGTGTTCGGGAGACTTCTCAGTTCTGAAAAGAACTGTCCTGTTTATTAACTAATACCTGGGCGGAAGGTATAGAAATAGGCTGGGACTACTACTTTAGTTTAAAGGATCGTAATTAACTGTACTACCGCGGAGTCAGTTCTTGGATTGGTCCGCGGTAGTAGAATTAAGCAAGACAGTTCTCTGAGAACAAACTCTACCTGGCAAGTAGATACACACATGGTGTTACCGCAAACCAAATATATTGATACCTCACCATGCAATGCCTCAAATCCTTTATACTGTTATGTGTTGATTTGAGTTTTTGACCTTACAGTTGTGAATGGAAAAGAAAATCTGGTATGTGTGAATTTGAAAATTTGAAATTTGAGTTTTGAGTCTTGAGTAATGAGTGAAGTGTTTTAGTTTAGAGTTCCAGAGAAAACTTCCTTCAAATCTGAAATAACAATGTTTTGAGTCTTGAGTATTGATTTCAGTTTTTGAGCTTCTACTTCTGAATACAACTTGAAAACGAAAATCTGGTAGGGCCTATTATGTGGACTTGAAAATTATAATTTGTAGTTTTAAACTGTGAGTTGAGTTTTTGAGTTTAGAGTTCCAAAGAAAACTTCATTGAAAGCCAGGGATGAGTGAATTTCAATGTCAAATATTTGATTTTGAATTTTTTATTTTGAGGTGTTCAAAGTGTGATATATGAATTTGAGTTGTATTTTATGAATTTGGAGGCTTGTGATTTTTTATTTATGAGTTATTATTTTTGAGTTTTGAGAGTTGAGGAATTACTTCTTGATTTTTTAAATCTTGTTTTGTAATGTGGTGATGCCAATGTTTTTAGCAATTTATCAATGTCCCTTTCATGTTGTTTATTTATTTCATGATTGTTATGCGATTGTATACATTTAATGGAGGGCCCAATATAAATAAACACAACATTATTATGGTAAACAAATATGCATCTTGGAGTAAAATCCCAAAGAACATATTCTAAAAAAATTACTTTATGTCTTGAAGGCCATCTCAAACGATTTGACTTTTATCCTTTCAAAGTTTACATAACTTGAATCATTGTTATAAATCAATATAATTTTTACATTATAGGTTAAATCTTCTGCTGTGTCATATTGGATTGGATTGAACGATATCGATATCCCAGGCACTTGGGTGTGAGTAGCATACAGCAATAATTATATTGAAATTTAAAAATTCTGAGATCATTTTCAAAGTCTGAGCTATTTCCATGTCGTAGCATTTTCACTCTCCTTGGCTTTGAAGTCAGGAAACAATACGATACTAAAGTTGAATGGAACTGATTTTTGCAATAAGAGTTTATTTTTATTTTTTTCTCTGAACAAAATTGACTGAGGAGTGTTTCAGAACAAAAACAATCAAACAAATTTCGCAAAAGCCACGGACAATGCACATTATTTATATGCACAAAATGCAAAATTGCTTGTACATGGCTGTTGGATGTGAGATAATGTCTGGATCCCAACAATTATCTCTTTTTTTTTTTATTTTTTACTACCACTAATTATGGCAAAAAAAAATTCATGCAATACCTTAAATGAAAGCTTATAAGCTTAAAAGCTTTCTCCAACTATAAAAAGAGCTATTTAGAATTTAAATCCAATTTTCTGGATCAAATAGGCAAAAAATCGGATCTAGCATCTGAATTGTTTTTAGACCAATGTTTTGATAAAATAATGTTATTGTAAATTTACAAAACATTTAATAGTTTGAACAATTGCTACAATGCTTTTCACTTAAAAGGGTGTGTACGACATTGGTAAGAATGAAAATATAAATGCTCACAGATTTGCACATAACTTACATGGTATAAAGATGGTCATGGTAGAAAACTTCCCTTGAAATAGTTTTGCTTGAAAAGCCATAGTTTTTACGAAATGAGTAAAATAATTGCATTTATCCTGCAGGATAAATTCCGAAGTTTGAAAAAAAGATAAAACACATAAGGGGGTTTTTCACTGTTTTCTCATGACTCCGAAAACCGATTTAGCTTAAACTTTCACAGGTTTGTTATTTCATGTATATGTTGGGTCACATCGAGTTTGGATACAGGTCTTTGGCAATTACCAAGGTTGTACACACCCTTTAAGTAAAAAAAAGCTAAAATCTGCAGAATGTTGTTCCAGATGGATAAATTTCTCAACAAATAAAATAAGGGAACTTTTCACCAAACCATGATGTTTCTTTCCAAACATTTTTTAATGGCCTTGAAAGATACGCTCTATTTGTGGGTCACCCTGAAACAAAATGACAGTAACCAAAAAATCAATATGTGCACATAACATGGATATAATAGTGTGAAAATAATAGCTACGTCAAATAATGTTTTAAAGATAACCATTATGTCTAAGCCCCCACTTGCTCCCAAAAAAAATTTTTGTTTTGTTTTGATGGATTTGTATTTGTTGTTTTATAAATTCTTTAGATGGCAAAATGGTACCGCATACAATGGAGCTCCGTCACTGTGGGATAGAGATGATATTAGGGATGAATTCTACATGCAAGCTTGTGTACTCGCTAATTCAAAAGGTAGAGAGTCACCAAATGAGTTCCCTCATCAGCCATTTTCCCCTCAAAGTATCATCTCGGTGCTTTTATTCTCTCACTCTGTGAAATACGGCTTTTCCACTTCACTTGCAGGCATGATATTCCAATTTGTTTGCCCTTTAAAATATCAGAAAAACTGTGATTAAATAGCCTGAAAAGTCTATTAAAGCCTACACCATAATGTAAATGTAGGTCAGCCTTTGTACTCAATAAAATAGTCCTACTTTTTTTTTCCAAGGACCAAATATCATGCCTGACAATTGGCTTTGCCTTGTGATATAGAATAGTCTAGATTTCACTTTGTGATTATATTCTGCGACAATGCACTCAAATGAATCCAATATTTGTCTCATAGTAATCTATGTGGCATGTCATGGCCGAGCGGTCTAGTTCACCGGACCCAAGCTCTGGTGTTGTCAGCAGCAGAGTGTGGGTTCGAATCCCGGTCATGACACTTGTGCCCTTGAGCAAGGCTCTTAACCATAATTGCTTCGTAAAAAGTATGGAAGGTAGTGCATTCTGCTCTATCAGCCAGGTTCCTAGTGGATGATACCCATGCCTACATCCTTACGGACACCTGAAGGGTTTCCAGCCCCAGGCAACGTGCCTCTGGTGGCAGTTGATTTGGGTCGACAGCCCAAATCGGTTAAGTGTAGCCCTCGCCTTGAAGTGGCCGTCCGGCCTTTGATGTTAGGCGATATCTCATATTAAAATAAATATTTTAAAAATGTCATTTAAAATCAGGATTGTGGGAGGATCATAATTGTGGTATTCGTCGGCCATTTATCTGCAAGTGGGATCCAACCGAGAAAGATCCCATTGTGCCTACCCAGGCTCCTTACAAGGGAGGATGTGAAACTGGTTCCTACAGGCTGAGAGATCGGTAGGTAGGCCCCCTATATATACCACAATATTTAGTTTGCGGTAACACCATGTACTTAACTGTGTGGACTTGTTCTTAGAGAAACTTGTCTTGCTATTTATTCTACTGCCGCGGAGTAGATTTTGGAATTCAGGAGACTACTTAAATTCTGAAAAGAACTGACCTGCAAGCTTATTAACTCTTTCAGTGCCAAGGTCGTACATGTACGATCTATTTTATGTATTCCGAAAGCGCCATTATCGTACATGTACGATCTTTTTTATGTACTCAAAACGTGTCATCAATCGTACATGTACAACCCGTATATACATTTTATCATGAGAGGGCATTATCACTCAAGAAATACTAATGACTTTGGGATGTAAGGCAAGACAAATCAGCAAAATACAGTTTGTTTGAGAAAGACTTTTTTCATTTTATGGATGCAGAATTTCGAAAAACCTTAAAAAGCCGGGCACTGAAATAATTAACTACTACCTGGCCAGAAGGTAGGAAATAGGCCGGGACTACTACTTTTCCTTCGTGGATCGAGGACATAAGGCCTCCATGTTCTTTTTCCATTTCCCTCTATCCTTTGCATAGCAGCCCATTGCTTCAGTCCATGAATTCCAACCAAGTTTGTTCATTTCCTTTTCCTTTAAAACTGAGCAGCACACATAGCATTAAATAAAAGGGCCCTCTTTTTATATTCAGACACCATGATTGTATAATGCAAGGTTTTAATACTGGTTTTGTTTGTGTACGCAGGTGCTATGATCTAAGATATGCTGACTATGAGTACACTTGGATGCAGGCACATTCTGAATGTATCGCAAAAGGTGGTCACTTGGCAGCAATCCATGATCATGGAGTTCAAGGTAAAGAAGCAGTCTTGGTTCTAGACATTCCTGTTATTTATATTCCACGATCCAGTGCAAAATAACCCACAAACCACTGTCACAAACCATCGCCAATAGAGGGCACTACTTCCAGATGAACCTTTAACACTAACCTGCGAACTGCCAAATCTTAAATTGATCCCACGAACATCCAAATCAAAAATCGATCCCCGAACTGCTAAATCAAAAAATCGATCGCAGTATATACATGTAGCATCCCCTGTTATTCGAATTAATCCATTTCGGCTAAAAGCAAAATACAAAGGTCTTGCTATTGGACCAAGACTTAGTCATAAATTCAATTAGATTTTTCTTTGAAGTTTAAATGCATTCTTAAAACCCTCCTTTATGCAAGGAAAAAATATATCTGTGAATGAATTTTTCATTGAAATACGTGCCCTGGTTGTATAGGAAAAACAGAATGTGTATGTACACGTGGCATGTCATGGCCGAGCGGTCAAGCACACCGGACTCAAGCTCTGGTGTTTCTGATCAGCAGAGCGTGGGTTCATGTCCTGGTCTGGACACTTGTGTCCTTAAGCAAGACACTTAACCATTGTTGCTTTATCCTTCTGATGGGACTTAAAGCCATAGGTTCCGTGTGTTGTGTAATGCACGTAAAAGAACCCAGTATACTTCGTTAAGAAAAGGGGTTCGCCCCCATGCAGTGTCTCTGGTAGGCATGGCCGCATTAATACAAGGTGCTACATGTACAGATTTGTTGGCCTGTGACTTTAACAATGTTTTTACATCAATTTCATTTCAAAGCTCTCCTCAGTTCCATCTTGAAAAACATCAAAGGTAATGTTTGGATTGGTCTGAGTCGATTTGGAGAGTTTGGGCAATACTACTGGTCTGATGGTGCAACATTGAGCTACACTAACTGGGCATTAGGTGAACCTAATGGACCTCTACAACAACAGAATGGCATGAAGGTAGAGTCTGTGGAGATTGATTTGAAGAAGAAAATGTTTTTTGTTTTTTTTTAAACTTTTTTTTTCATTATGTGAATCACCCATTAAAAGCAGACTCGAGTTTGCCTATAATATGACATGGTTGGAGAGCAGTTTTCAAAAGGATCTTTTTTATCTGATCAAAAGTTCATGAGGTGTAAACATGTGGTAGGGTGTCACTGCCTGCGAGTTTACTGACACAAATATCGACACAATTTCACGGGTTCTTATTTAGAATGTGAAGTATTGGGAAACAGTGTTAAATGTTATCATGAAAGCAACTTTGAATCATACAAATCGAACAAATATATCTTGAGAAATCAACTAAGAAACAGTAGGACTCTCTCTCTGCTCTTCACCATTTCGGTTATTTGACACCAGCAAGTTGGCTTGTGGGTCAGGATCACTGGTCTTGGGGAAGTGGGTTCCAGGGTAAATGTTTATACAACTACAGAAGGCCAGTCCTCTGCATGTTACCACCATTCATACTGTATTGTATTGTTTTTAAAAATGTTGACATATCAGTATTGATCGTTTATCATTATTCATCTGTGTGTATAAAAATATGAATGAGATTTCAGGTATTTAGGTGTTTAACTCTTGATATTTTTTCCTCTCCTTGTTGATAATTAGGTAAACTATTGTGGAGAAATGGTCAACAATCCGAACTATGCCGGCAAGTGGAACGATGTGGATTGCACCAAAAAGAATGGATTTATTTGTCAGAAAGCCCTTGGTAAGCAAATTAGCGTTGTGTTACTAGAGACAAATGGGATTAACGAAAAGTTCTTGAAGAGAAAACGATTCACACTAAAATTATGATATTTGGGGTTTTTTTGTTTTGTATTTCTTTGGGGGGGGGTAGCAAGACACTGAAGAGGGTTTTTTCCATGCAAGAAGCAGGCAGGTGAGAACACATTGCCAAGGGTGATGGATGGTATGCACACATCGGCCTGTGTCAATGTCATGAAAGTGTAGAAACACATAAACAAGAGTTCAGCCCCAAAATAGTGGGAATTCAAGTTCTTCTTTTTTATGTGTTCTAGAAAAAACTATGGGATTTCTTTTGATTCCAGGAATGCAACTTTTCAGCTGATCAGCTGATTTCCTCGTTTTGGTTTCTAAGCTTTGCCATTCATTGAAAGTTGAAAAAAAAGTACAAAGTCTTGCTGTGCCTGGAGCTTTCCTCTTTTGTTTTGTTTTACAAAACTACAGTTACATGCCTGGGATTAGGCAATAAGTATTGGTATGATAGAGTGTGCATTTATATGTTCGAAAAGTAGGAGGTGCTGTGGTATATTCCAGCACCCCTATTTAACAAGTTTGGGGTGCTGCACTGCCCACAGCATACCCCCTGTTCTTGTGGTTTGGCAGTCAATTGCTTCCAAAAATGTGCCTCTCGTGACATTGCTTATGAAAGTTGTAAAAAATAAATTGTTTTGCCTAACAGGATGTTGTTTTTTGGATTGTTTTGACACGGTGACTGCTCTATATTCCGACACCCCTATATTCCGACACCCCTATGTTTAGACAACCCCCTCCTGATTTATATAAGGTTAGGGTTAGGGTTAGGGTTAGGGTTAGAGTTAGGAATAGGAAAATACACCAGGGTTGTGGGAACATAGGGGTGTCGGAACATAGGGGTGTAACCTTTTGACACAGTCCTTTCTTAGTAAATGAATGGATAGTGGAAAAGGTAAAGAGATATGAAGATGAGTATATAGAGAATTTTGTTGGATTTAATTTGTTGATGTAAGGCCCAATGTGGGCTATTTGAAATAGTTATGAGAGAGAGTAAACCACAAGGGGAACTGACTTGGTAATTTTAAATAAATTTGGGGTTGACACAAAGAAAAATTTACTGGAGCAGGATTTGAACCTGCGACCTCCGGAACATGCCAGTGCCCCAACAACTGAGCCATCTAGCGCTAATGTTGGCGGTTTCCCTATTTTGTCAATATCTTTGGTCGGGGTCAGCTTTTGTTTGAATGGCTTCTGACTGGCACCGGCTGTCGCAGGTTCAAATCCCGCTCTAGTTTTTAACCCAAAATCACTTGAGAGAGTATTACAAGGAAACTGCGATGTGAAGCCTTTGAAAGTTGTCCATATTTTTAAGATACAGGCCTGAATTTTATGAAAAATTTACATTTTGTAGTTCCATTTCTTTAGGAGTTGAAAGAAACTGAAAGAAGACAGGTCTTCCATAGTGTAATGACACACAAAATGGATTAAAGTCAGAACACACTCTGCGCTGTTCAAAAGTTTAAAAAAAAAAAAAAATATGGGCTTTCATGTTTACTTTACTGGGTTCGGTCAATCAATTTGAAGCTGTTATTAGATTGCATCTTGACCACCAACAATTTGAAATTGCTAGTGTTATTAGACCAGTGTCCAATTTCATAGAGCTTCTTAAGCACAAAAGGTAGCTACACAGCAAAAAACTGGGGTGTTAAATTTAACAACCCCGGTGTTACTAGAGGACAACACCGAGAATTTTCACCGGTGTTAAAATTGTGGATGTTATTTTAACACTTTTGGTGTTATCATTTACACTTATACCATGGGCCATACCATGGGTGTAAATGATAACACCAAAAGTGTTAAAATAACACCAAATTGGTGTAGTCCTCTAGTAACACCGAAAAGTGTTATTATTTTTTGCAGTGTAAGTACAACAAACTTATGTTTACCAGAATAAGGTTTCCAGCTAAACTATGTCACGTCATGTACGATTTGTGACTGGTATCCTGCTCATTTCTGCTAAGCAGAAAATTGTTAAGAATTATTTTCTGCCTAAGCAGCTCTATAAGATGGTGGAGCATTCATACCTTATAAACCTGTTTCAAAAACAAAATCATCTTTGGAGGTGTGAGAAAACGGCCCTTTATTCATTAAATGGGAAAAAGGTTGTGAAAATTGTGTATCTTAGAGAAATCCCCCGACATTTATGCCACTGTTCCCTTCGATAAACTTTTGCCTCCAGATGAATCCATCATAGAGAAAGACCTACCGTACGAGATTTGTCCAAGCAATGCAGAGTACCTGGTCTACGAGGGCTCATGCTTCAAAATAACAGAGGTGGCCAGGACACACGGATCGGCGAGGGATAAATGCGAGGAGGATGGTGCCATGCTGGCATCCATCTCAGATGGGTTCGAGCAGGCTTTCATTGAGATGCTTATGGTGTACTATAACATGGAGACAGCTTGGATTGGAATGAAAAGAGGGGTAAGTGCACGGGCGTAAAATTAACGCAGTTTATAGAGCTGACGCCTCAACAACCATAGACTGCTATGAACTTTTCAAATATTGGGGTTTTCTTATGTGGGGTGAACAAAGAAAAATTGACCATCACCAGTGGGGTTTTATTATTATTATTATAATATATTTCTGGTAACAAAACCAAGGATGCCTCATAATCACTGTAGCTTGCAAGCCTGTTAACAAGGGTGCTTGCTATGTGAACCAGAAACACTGGGGTTTAACCGCTACTCTTCCACGATAAGTGTTCTGGGTTCTTTAACGTGCACTACCAATCCTAGTACACGGGACCTACGGCTTAATGTCCCATCCGAAGGACAAAGCAATTATGGTAAAGTGTCTTGCTCAGGGACACAAGTGCCACTACTGGGAATCGAACCCACACTCTGCTGATCAGAAACACCAGAGGAATGTGTTAGTGTGCAACCAAATGAGCTACTAGCGCTGTATTGGCGGTTGCCCTAGACTGTCAGCATATTTTTCAAGGGGAAACGTAAGTCAAAAAGTAAAAGCCGATCTTTTTCTCACGCTGTCCTGTGCCTATGGAATAAATTGCCATCAAATGTAAAAATCATCAGTTTCTGTAAACCAGTTTTT
Organism: Plazaster borealis; assembly: GCA_021014325.1. Lineage (NCBI taxonomy): Eukaryota > Metazoa > Echinodermata > Asteroidea > Forcipulatida > Labidiasteridae > Plazaster > Plazaster borealis. Next base: position 3,037 of record JAJGQC010000077.1, on the reverse strand, counting down.
TAAGAAAAACCTCAAAACTTTAAGATATCTTTTCAATTAAGTATTTGCATAAAGTTGTTTTCTGAGTTTTTAGTGGTATCCTTGTATTTTATGTATTTATACATTTTAGTAATCTTGTCCCTGTTATGTATAAACGCCATGAGCACTTTTGTGGATTTCATTATTATTATTATAATTATAATTATTATTACAACCTTTTTGGGCGAACACCTTTTTTAAGTCTCGGCGCCGACGTGTTTGTGGCATGCACTTGACAGGTGAATGGAAGAGAATACTTTTTCAATGAGTGTATTCTTCATAATTTGTGTGCTTGATTAATCTTACACACAAGCATTTGGGTCGCCCATGCATATCGTCACCGTTTTCACAAAGAGCCACTTATGTCAAAACGTGTGATTGATATTTACATTTTACTGCGTGCTTAGCTTAAAACTGCAAATCTGCAAAAATAAGGTCATGGTTTGCAATTAAGGACCTCTGATGATTCTGTGAAAGTTTAACTTCTCCATTGACTAACTAATTTCTTTAAACATATTGGCTAATTGCCATAGTAATTAGACAACACCCAACTGAATAAAGTATTTTACATAGGAAAGGGGCGCACATGTCACGTGATTACGCACACACTGACATTAGTGGCTCTTCCTGAAACCTGAAAAACCCGATTTGACCTACGTTAAACTCTTCTGTTGCAATGTATTAAATGCATCTGTGGGGATGTGTGGCTCTTCGTGAAAATGCAAAATGCAATTATTGCGATATAGGCCTCTTCCTGTATTAATCAATAATTTGTCACTTTGTTTAAGATATGTGGCTCTTCGTGAAAACGGTGACGATAATGGTCTGTCAAAATTACACACATGACCTGATGTGCATCCAAGTGGCTGAATATAAGCCGGACAGTTCTTTGCATCAGAACTATAAGTGGTCTCCCGAATTCCGAAATCTACTCCGCGGCAGTAGAAGAGTTCTCAAGAATTAACAAATCTACACTGAAGTAGATATGTTACCCCAAACTGAATACACAAATGGCTTCAGTACTCAAGTTGGTACTGTATAGCACACTTCTGTTTACCAGTATATTTAGTTCTATGGGTGAGTGAAGGCAACATAAGGCAAAAACTATCCAAATTCATTTCCGTTGCATTTTATAATTTGCATAGAAATACAACCCGGAACGTTCTGAGCTCGACAGCCCTCTTCTGTGAACATGTCGTAAAGCAATACCATGTGACACAAGTTTATGGCAAAATGTGACGCGCATTATGGCAAAATGGCAACCTGCCTTAGAGTGTTTAAACGGGTTTTTTATTGCTCGATCTAAAATAGCTTTTAGCAATTCAGTTCAAATAAAATACAGCATGTTGAACTCTCTTTCACAATTCAACAGGAAAATGATCAGTTTCAGTGGATTGATGAGTGGCCGGTGAAGTACACTGGATGGGGTGTTGGTTACCCATCGAGCTCAAGTGAAATAAACCGATGTGTTGTGACCACCACACAGGGATGGCGTAACGTCGGCTGCTATGACTCCTATGGTGCAGTTTGTAAAATCAATACAGGTTGGTTGCTACACACTCAAAACCATCTCAGTGTTAAAGGGAGGGTATAACCTTTGGTAATTACTCCAAAATTATAACGTTTGGTAATTACTCCAAAATTGAATGACCATAAAAGCTTACTTGGTAAGAAGCACGGCAGCTGTTGATAATGTACAACATTTTGAGAAACAGTTCCCTTGAAAGGAATGTGGTTTTAGAGAGAGGGATTCAAAAACATTTCAATCCGAGAAACGTTTCTGCATGAAACATTTCTCAGATTGTGTATTCCAGTTACGGATTATTCTTCCTGCGTGGACATTACTGCTCCAGATTTTCGGCAATATCTCAAAAATGTAAGCACCTTTTGAAATGAAATTTTCACAGGTTAGTTTTATTATATATATCTCCATTTATATAGGATTAAAACAATCAAACGGTTCCAAAAACCAAAGGTATGGTTTACCTTTAAACAACACTGAAACAATGCTCAGCCATCCAATATTGCATACCTTTAAACAACACTGAAACAACGCTCAGCCGTCCAATATTGCATGAAAATGCCATAGATAAATCATTAGGAATTGAAAAACAATTTAAAGTGCTCACATCAGCGTGTCAAGGCAGAGATGATAAGAACACCGGACTCGAGCTCTGGTGTTGTTGATGAGCAGAGTGTGGGTTCGATTCCCGGTCGTGACACTTGTGTCCTTAAGCAAGGTACTTAACCATTATTGCTATGTCCTTCGGATGGGACGTAAAGCCGTAGGTCCCGTGTGTTGTGTAATGCACGTAAAAGAACGCAGTGCACTTATCGTAAAGAGAAGAGATTCGCCCCGTTGTTCCTGGTTTGATCGGCTGCATATGTAGGAATATGTAAAGGAATAGGTCTCATACTTCAATAGCTCAGCATACCTTGCAGGAAAAACTTACTGTCTGTCTGTACAAGCGCCTTGAGTACCTTATTGGTAGATACATGTGCTATATAAGACTATATTATTATTATCATCTGAGGAAGTTACTGTTGTGGTGAGTTTTTATTATTATTATATATTTCTGGTAATGAAACCAAGGATGCCTCATGTAACTCGCAAGCCTGAGGAAACCTGTAAAAGGGTGCTTGCTATGTGAACCAGAAAAACCTGGGTGAACCCCTACTCTTCCACGATAATTGTTCTGGGTTCTTTTACGTGCACTACTAATCCTAGTTCATGGGGCCTATGGCTTAAAAGGAAAAAGAAATTATGGTAAAGCATCTTGCTCAAGGACACAATAAGTGCCACAACTGGGACTCAAACCCAAACTCCGCTGATCAGAAACACCAAAGCTTGAGTCCGTTGCTCTTAACCACTCGGCCATGACACGCCACTAAACAAATAAGTTCTTGTCCCGGGTCTTTTCCACCCTCTGATGATGTAGCCCTGTGCAGTTTACAACACCCAGAGGCGATATTGTTAAGTCTTAAGGGAGGGTCTTTTTCAGTCTCCTGATGATGACTA
>JAJGQC010000769.1:0-26666 GCA_021014325.1 Plazaster borealis | reverse complement strand
AGAAGTTTGTGTGGTCATTTGAAGAACAAAGTTTTCAGCACCCCTCCACACAACTTGCAGGATTTGCGTGACAGAATTCATCGTGAGGTGGACAGTTTGCGACAAGATCAACGTACCATGAGACGAGCTGTGGACGACATGCGCCGTCGATTTCAACTGTGCTTGGAGAGGGGAGGTGGACATGTGGAGGGTCGTGGCCCATGAGAGAAAATCAGAAACTTCTGCCGTTTTTTACTCATAGTGATCGTGAATAAAATCCATGAATAAAATCCATGAATAAAAACATGAATCTGTGTCGATTTTGTTCAGCAGGAAAGTGAACCAACTGCATTTTTGCACCACAACTTCAAGACAGTGGTGCTCCATTATGCGTGACCCTGGAATGTAACCCAAGGTATCATTGAAAAGCACAAGGCTTCGGCTTTAAGATGATGCCATGCTTTCTGCTGGTAAACATATAGTCTGGCCATAAAAACCCTTTACAGTAGGATTACCTTTTTTTTGAGACACCCTGTATACATGTAAAACAAATATTCAATGTATTTCGTTCGGATTTGTCGCTGAATACAATTGCTCAATGAAATCTGGCTTTTCCTTCACCTTGTGATGATAGAGAATAGATTTCACCTGATAATTATCTTCTGCAACGATGCACCCATAAGCATCCAATATTCATTATTGTTTTTATATTTACTTACCATATAGATGATAAAAAAGATGTTCATTCTGGAGATCTTTGTTCTGTAGATATAGCATGACCTTTAATTGAAATCTCCCAGGACTGCCAGCAAGCTGTACAAAAAATCCTAAGTAAAACAATTATTGGATGTTTATAATTAAACTTTAAAACATTGTGTAAACAAATTGAAATTTGTTTGAAAAACTGAAGAAAACTAACCACATTTTGTGTTAAATAACTAAAGGTAATTTTGAGAGAAATTTGAGCATTTTCAAAGTAAAACAAACAAATAGCGCTTGACCTAGAAAAATAAAAATATGATCTATTTTTTTCCAGAAATTTTTTATGTGTACCAAAGAGTAAGTCAACTTGACCTCAAGGGGTCATCTTGGTCTCTTTTCATACCACAGAGTTAAGTCCATGTTACCTCAAGGGGTCATCTTGGTCTCCTTCCATACCACAGAGTAAGTCAACTTCACTTCAAGGGGTCATCTTGGTCTCCTTCCATACCACAGAGTAAGTCAACTTGACCTCAAGGGGTCATCTTTGGTCTCCTTCCATACCACAGGGTAAGTCAACTTGACCTCAAGGGGTCATCTTGGTCTCTTTCCATACCACAGAGTAAGTCAGCTTGACCTCAATGGGTCATCTTAGTCTCCTTCCATACCACAGAGTAAGTCAACTTGACCTCAAGGGGTCATCTTGGTCTCCTTCCATACCACAGAGTAAGTCAACTTGACATCAAGGGGTCATCTTTGGTCTCCTTCCATACCACAGGGTAAGTCAACTTGACCTCAAGGGGTCATCTTGGTCTCTTTCCATACCACAGAGTAAGTCAGCTTGACCTCAATGGGTCATCTTAGTCTCCTTCCATACCACAGAGTAAGTCAGCTTGACCTCAATGGGTCATCTTAGTCTCCTTCCATACCACAGAGCAAGTCAACTTGACCTCAAGGGGTCATCTTAGTCTCCTAAACCACAAGGTAAGTCAACTTGACCTCAAGGGGTCATCTTGATCTCTTTCCATACCACAGAGTAAGTCAGCTTGACCTCAATGGGTCATCTTAGTCTCCTTCCATACCACAGAGCAAGTCAACCTGACCTCAAGGGGTCATCTTAGTCTCCTTCCATACCACAGAGTAAGTCAACTTGACCTCAAGGGGTCATCTTGGTCTCCTTCCATACCACAGAGTAAGTCAACTTGATCTCAAGGGGTCATCTTAGTCTCCTTCCATACCACAGAGTAAGTCAACTTGTCTTCAAGGGGTCATCTTGGTCTCCTTCCATACCACAGAGTAAGTTACCTCAATGAATTTGGGACATCATCCATGTTGAACACCATCCTCTCTCTGTCATGTTGCTGCATTTTGTAACAAAAAAGATTGAACACAATTATCTCAGTTGCAGTGAATTAAATGTTGACGTACCTGACCACTAAAGGGCAGCAGTTAGGAAGTATGGAGCCGAGATTATTAACATCAATGACTGGGAATAAAAGCACTGCAAGATCGACCCTTAGTAGTAGGATCCGCTTTACTCAGACTTTAACATCTAGGCCCTTTTCAAAACCACAGCTTCAGCTTGTGTTCTGTCTTAGACTCTGTCAGTTATTTTGAAAACGTGCACTTTCGGTATAGGGTTTCAAATAAGTGGATTAAGCCTAAGCCAGAGCCAAGCCACAGCCATGGCCGAAAAGGGGGCATAGTGTAACAGTTAATATTGGTACCGGTGCTGGCTGATAAATAAACAAGTATCGCTCAAGTGAAGACAATAAAAGCACTCAGTGTAGATCTGGGTCAGAGGATAAGGAATGGCAGATTTTGCCATTAGGGTATTGGGGGGGGGGGTGGTGGCCAACTAAGTTTTATGTGGGGACTCCAAACACTCTGTTTGGAGCTATAATTTTGGCTTACAATATGAGCAATATATGGAAAAATCTACCATAAGCAGAGACAACTAACTAATCACTTTAACTTTGTAGCCATTGAGACGTACTGAATACAGTGGACTGATAGTGATACATACAGTCTCGATGCAGTCATTATAATGCTGAGTGAAATGATAGTGATCAACTTGGTAATTACAAATTACTTTAAAGATTAATATCGTCACCCCCTAACGAAGAGCCACATAAATAATATGACAAATTATTGATGAATACAGGAAGGAGTGTATGTCTCAATAATTGCATTTTGTGTTCTCATGAGGAGCCGCATATCCCCAAAGATGCACGTGATTCATTGCAACAGATGAGCGCAGATGTAGGTCAAATCGTTTTTCGGGTTTCACAATGAGCCACGTATGTCAGTGGGCGCATGATCATGTGTGAGATGCACGTCCCTTTCCTAGGATGTAAAAACACATTATTAAGTTTTTGTTATTATGTTTTTAAGGTAGGTCATCTCACTTTTGAGGTTTCAATATGGACAAAATATTAATAGCAATTAGCAATCAGCCAATATTTTAAAAGAAATTAGTTAGATAAGAAGAGGTTATTTACTTCTACAGAACCATATGAGATGTAAAAAAAAACCTGTAAACCCTGGCTTTATTACAGATACATTGCATTTTGCAGTTCAAGCTAAGCGCAGTGTAAATCCTAAATCTCAATCATGCCTTTTGATCCCCCAAAATATGTGGCTCTTCAAGAAAACTGTGACGATATGCGCCATCTTGATCAGATTTGTTTTAAAATATATTGAACACTCATTGCCATCTGCGACTCGGTGCTCGTACTTGACAAAACACTTCTTAATTTAAAGGTGCGAGGAAGTTCGAGCACTGAGTCACAGATGACAACAGGTGTTCGAAACAAACAAACAAACAAACAAACAAACAAACAAACAAAACTGCCATTTGCTCGAACAAGAGATGGTGCATAAATTCAATATTAGACCAGGAAATGAATGTTCTTACACTTAACTCTACTACGTACTAAATAGATAATTTGGGGTTGAACAAAGAAAAATTGACTAGAGCGGGACTTGAGCCCGTGACCTCAGATTAATGGTCGTCGCTCTACCAACTGAGCTATCTAGCCCTAATATTGGTGGTCTCCCTATTTTGTCAATATCTTTGTTTGTGGTGCCAGTCATCAGAAGATAGAGTAAATTTACACGATAAGTATACAAAACTAAAGAATTTTTTTGTTATCCTGTCACTTTGACACATGAACAATCGTGGAGGAAAGGGTTTCCTTATTTTATTATTTGTACTATGAATGTAAACTAAAAATGACTGTACAACTCAACTGTCACAAAGTGTCAGTGACTCGGTGTATCCATTGCTCCATGGTGTCACCATGTCACAGTACAGTGCAATTTTATGACTAACTTTAGTGACTAAGTGTCATTGCGTACTACTGTAACCCTGTAAAATATGGGCTACGAGCTGGTCGGTATCAACAGAGATATGGGTCTTTCCATAAAGTAGGGGGCCAAAGCAGGACATAGTGTTATTTCTCAAAAGATAATGTACTTTCTATATTCTTTGCATGTTAGTGGTGGGGATAGCTCATACGTTTAATGTATAACTTCAATTTCTCGAATCAGATTTTTGTTTTCATATACGATCCAAAACTATCCATCACACTGTAACGGAGACACCGGTGTCTCAGTTACAGTGTGAAGTGTGAAACTTGTGACTTGTTTTGCCATAAATTAGTAGGTTTTCATTGAAAATTTAAATTTCAAAGGGTAATATGTAAACATTATTGGTATACTGTAATTCAGCTATTTTCAATGAAAACCTTCAAACGTTGGCCAAGCAGTAAAGGCCGACAGTTTTACGCATAACCGTGACACTGGTGTCTTTGTTACACCGTGACTCAAAGAGTCCTGTCTCTCTTATTATGCATCATAAATGTCTGAATCTAGCAAAGTGCATGTAGCAGGTATTATATATGCAGACAAGACACAATAGAGATAAACTACCCGTCTTTTGTGCTTGGCTAAATCAGGAATTTTATTAAGTTTACTCCTGGGCTGAAGTTCTAAAAGAAGGAGTTCCAAAAGAGGTAGAAGAAAAAGACTGGATTGGGCCACAGCGCACAATGTTGCACTTGGCTAACCAGATCGTCTGTCGTAAGAACAGATCATTAGAGAATAATCTAAGGAAGAAACTGAGGACATTATATAGGGGATTTGAAAAGCTTGGTCACTGACCAGATAATGGTGGTGGTCAGTGCATAGAGCAAGGACATCTCTATTGTCAGTGCATGCATGGCCCATCCATGGGCCGTATCACTGCAGGTATAGGTGTGCATACCACAGGGTAGCCCAGGTTGGACTCCTCCATTGCATACAACGCGACGGAGTCCAGGGTATAAAGGTCCCGTACCATTGCAAAAAAATTTATAACCATTTTTTATCATATTTTTACCTTTTTGAGGAAGCTGAAACTTGACTCACATGTTCCTTGTGTCCTGAACCTTACGCCTGCTCTATTCTGAATTGCCAATTTTATCCTTGGATGACATTATTGTGAAAATAAAATGGAAATTTTATGCATTCTCGGCGACAGGCCGAAACTGACAAGACGTGAATGCTTCAGCGCATGTGCGTCCTTTGCATAGCAACCACGATAGAGGGCGCAGTCTTACTTAGAGGGGGCGCAAATTTAACGCGGAAGTCGGTCAGGTTGCTATGCATGTCGCGCATGCGCACCTGAGCCTACACAGTCAATTGGTACATGATGATAAAAACGGTAGTGCACAACTCGGACTTATTAGCTAGAATACTGTCATTCGTGGACGAAATTGTTATTGTTGGACCCATCAATAGTGAGTTACGGACATAAAGAATATATTAACGGAATTTCAGCTTCTTAAATCAGGTAAAATTATAAAAAAACATTACTTCAAAATATGTTTGCATTGTAGAGGCGCTTTATACCCAGGACGTCAGTGTACACTGACTGACGTCCTACCCAGGGCTAACCACAGGGGTGATTTATTGGCTTGAGTTAATGGGAAAGGAGCTTGATAATTGGAGATTGAGATTAAGGTTAGAAGGAGGCTGTGTTTCTATGAACTTTAAATAATAAGATAAACACCAGCGCTGACAGCTAGATTCAAGGCTTACAAGCACTACCGTACCCATATGGTACCAGGCAAACTACTCGTTAATAAATCTCCATGGATTGGTATTGGTAAACATCAAAACATGCAAACAGAATAAAAGGACCAGGAAATGCTTGTTTCTAAATATATCACTCTAAAACATACCTTGAGAGCTCCTGCCAGCCTCTGATGAACAGCCACGCTTACATGAAGCCCATGGATGGGCTTGAAGGAGACATTTTGTCTGAAGTTTTCAGATGAAAACAAATCAACGTCAAAATTCCCTCTTTATTTACCAGCTACCAAAAACTGAGCTACAGAGGGCGCACTCCATAAATAAATAAAAAAGGATAATGTCTGTGGGATGCACGCACATGTCTTGGATGATGGTGCATGTGCAAGTTATTATTTTGTTGAGTTTATTTATTCAGACTTTTGTGAAATAATAACTATGGGCAGTTCCTGAATATATTATGAAAATAATTATTAAAAGTCTTAATGGCAGCCTCAATCTAAACTTACGAAAGAAGCTATTAAGACGTCTGGCAAAACGACGTGAAACTTCTCTCGAAGCCTCCAATTTTGGTTGAAAAAACCATCTACCGCAAACCCAAGAGTTAAAAAATATATATAATAATAATTCATGTTGGATAATGGTTGTAATATTTTGTTATAAACACTAACAGAAAACTGTGTGAACTTAATTCATTTCTTTGATTTTAGCTAGCTTGGCTCATTTACTTTCGTAAAACAAAAAGAATCTGCTTGGCAAATATTTTTGCTAAGCAAAACCTGAGTGGTAACAGTATAAACTATATGGAATTTTGGCTGGTAACCTGTTTTTGCTCAGCAAGATTTTTCTGTACTGATTTGTTTTTGCTTACAGGCTGTATAAATTTGGGCCCAGTTTTCCAAATGTTTGTATTATTATTATTGTTTTTAATTGCCCATGCGTGGGACAGGCCAGGGATCACCGACTCACTGGTCCCAATTTCATAGAGCTGTTAGCAGAATATACTGCTTAGCCAATTTCATTGCAAGGCGAAAAAAAGTGGGGCACCAGTCGTCAATGTATTTGATACAATTAATTAGGCCAGTTACCTGTTTCTGCTCTAAAAGATTATTTTTTCCCGTGCTATGTGCATAATTCTATTTTTGGCCAGTATATGCCGTGGCTCCGGATGTACAAGCCGCGGTTTGAAAATTTCAGTGGGGCCTACTTTGATTGTTTGCATTTTGAAATTATATTTACAATCATATAGGGTGACCCCAACAGCACAGTTGATCAATTGGAACCTTATGATAAACCGAAAAACTCTTTGAAAAAATGAGGACGCAAACATTCCAGAATGGACTAATAACAATTGATACTTCACCCAGTCCAAAATAAAGCAATAACAAACGCAGAACTAAACACATCGCTATTTTTTGTCCCAATGGAATGTGTAAATCTTCCAGTAATAATTTCTAAATAATTATCAGCTTTATTACTAATTTTCGGAAATATCGATCATACAAATTCTCTATGGCCCGCTTGCCCTCCTTGTAATCATTGCAATCGGCAACAATCACTGGAAAGTGGAAACATGTACCAGGCTAGCTCTTTTCTGGCAGAGCGCAGACTATGCAACACTACTGAAAACAATTAGTTGAAAATAAACAAAGACAAATCGAAGTGGCCGCACTGTTATTGCTAGAACGATCATTGTTTGTTTGTTTGATAATTGGGGTGTTTCTTTGTTTGCCGCATACGGTAAAAACATGTATTCCAATAAACCGATCTTTGTTGTGCTGTGTCAAACTTCGAGTTGAACGAACAGAGGAGGTGCTAAAAGCGAACATAATTAACACGAGACTGTTTTGAAATGGTCTTGTTTTGGTCATGCTGGGATTGCTGCTGGAAGTTGGACTAGAGTATAAGATTTCAAAGGTTTCTCAAAAATTGTTGGCAAATGTAGTGTAAGCCAAACAGTCCTTGCACTATGGGTATACACCATGACCATGGGCGTCATATAGGGGGGAGGGGACATGTCCCCCAAGTTTTCAAGGGTGGGGGACACAATATCAAATGTCCCCCCCATGTTTTTCGCCCATGCCGTTATTACATTAGTGTAAAAGCCGGACAAGTGGACTAAAACGCATGCTACATCTGCTGCTACTTTGAATCTCAGCGTGATTGGAGACGAAAATTTTTCAAAGTGCTCAGATCGACCTTAGATTAATTCTGTAATTTGTACGCCGACCCTCCCACTCTTTACACGCTGAGCGCTCTAACGTTATTTTGCCATTTCCTGGATGTACTTGAACGATGAATATCAGCACAAAGCCATGGGCGTATACACTGCCCTGGACATTGCAAGCAGTCTACTCCATGATAAATTTTATATTCAGCCATCTGCTAGTATGATTACACGGCCTACATCGTGTCTCTTACAACAAGACCGGATTGATATTTTCAGCAAGACGCTTGTTTGTTTGTTTGTTTGTTTGTTTGTTTGTTTGTTTGTTTATTTATTTATTTATTTTTTTGGTGCTATGTTTTTGTCTGTTTTTTTTTTTTTTTTCCTTTTATTGCCTTGTGTTGTATTTGTTGTTCTTGTGTTGTTGAGGTCGAATAATAATAGCAATATTATTCCAAACACATGCCAGGATCACAACTCATTAATTTTTTTCTGAGTTTGCTTAACAGTTTGTTAGTAAAAGATTTGTACTTGTTCTGATAGAGTATTTTAGAGTAGAAACATCCTGTATAACTTAGATATTCTATACATCGGCCCATTGTTTTAAGCTTAAGCAGTTGTCCTTAAAATTTGATACATTTTATATCTTTGAAATATGGCATAGGCCCTACAAGAAATATTCATCAAATTTTAATCAACATCCTTTCTTTTTCTTTTCATCGCTTACTGTATTGTTACGCACAGAGGTGGAAATGTATGTTACTGGAAGTGGCCTTAAAAAAAGGATAATAGGCCTAAAACTTTCTATCTGAAAATCAAAAGATGACAAAAGTGAAAGAACCTATCATAAACAACCATTGACTTTACAAGTTTCCTGAACCGAAGCAAAATTGTTAATTTTACAATCCATGAGAGCAGGGGCGGATACAGGGGGGGGGGGGGCGTGGGCGTCAGCCCCCCCCAAAAAAACTTTTCTATTTTATTTTTTACCGCCTGTTTAAAAATTAGCCACAAGTGTGTGTGGTGTAAATTTTTCCTCCAGAGGCAGGATGGATTTCTTTGTCATTCTATACCATTCACATTTTTTCTTTCTACCAAAATGAATCTTTCGTGATATGTCACTTGTAATTGTTTAGATTTGCAACAGTAACGTAACATTCGAAACCTGATGTGCCAATTTGTCCGGGATAATACGACAGTTAGCTTGAATTTGAACATGCACTAGTGAGTATGTGAATATGCATTAAACCAGATAATGCAGCGACCAGATCCAAACGTGAGATTTGTGGTATTACAATTTTCTTTGAGTAAAATTAGAAGATTGATATGGATCAAAAGCGCTTATAAAAAGTGTGTCTATTTCTCTGTTTTAGGCAAACAGAGGCTTGATTTTCACCCCTCAAAAGGCCAAAAGCTACGAGCTTCCGCCAGGGGCTTCGCCCCCTGGACCCCCATCGGGGCTTCACCCCTAGACCCCACCATTAATGTTACAGTAACATTTCCCAGTAAATTTAGAAGAGTAAAATGGATCAGAAGTGCTTAAAAAGTGTTTCTATTTCTCTGTTTTTGGTTAATTATATTGAAAATTGCACTATCATATCGTTTGTCTCACCATGGAGGAAGGATCCTCCTCACCCAACACTTTTTTGTCCCTAAATAAATATTAATTGTAGACTGCATTTTTATTTTATAACTCAGGATGGCTGATTCAATGACTCCCAACTCGAAAATGATGATTAAATAATGATTTTGCAAAAACAAAATTGGTTAAAGTGGTCAGATCCTGCATGAGATCGCACCACAGAGCATCTAGAATCCTAACTGTTTCGGAGCATGTAGGCGGGCCCCTGAACCCATGCCATTTTGTGTACTCGCAAGAAGTCGCGTGAGCGACAGCCTCGCTACCATGGGCAGCTCCGTATCGCTACCTCTCCTCACAGTCTCGCTACCATGGGCAGCGCGCCGTATCGATACCTCTCCTCACTAACCCCTGGGAGGGAAACACTGAAAATCAACGCCGATTGGCTCCCAAAAGTGACTGATTTGCGGCACGCTTGTTAATATAATTCGAGCGCTAGTAGGGCGCTTGTCGGGCTCTTGGTTCAGGGATTCAGACGAGAGAACGGAGCCTGAAGCCGAATCCAAAGCCAACGCCGTGGATTCGAAAAGGGCCAAAGAAAGAAAACAAAATAGCGGGGCGAGATCTTACACCATGGGAACGAGGTTGGGAGTTACGTTAAGACTACTCGTCCGGCGGACAACTCGCTAGTCGGATAACTCGACGGCAGTGCCGTCACCAGAGGGGCAGGGGGCCTGCGCCCCCCCCCCCCTCAGAACCCTTACCCCCCACCCCTCTTGCCCCCCCATATGAAATCACAGAAAAGTGTATTCTTATAATATATAAATCGTTTAAGGCTGCATAAAATGCTGCCGTAAAAAGTAAAACTTTTATTCATATCAGTATGTGGACTATAACGCAGTCATGCCGACAAATGCATGGAAACGTGCGCGCGATCGTATTGGCAGTAAATGTTGTGGTTTTGCGGTTACAGAGAGTGCAGGAAGTCACAAAGTTCAGTTTAATACGTGGTGGTCTGGGCCCAATTTCATGGCACTGCTTACCAAATAATTTTGCGCTGACGCGCATTGTAACATGTGTATTTCTATGGGACGCAGCTGGGCGTAAGCGCAGAATTCCACGGTAAGCAGAGCCATGAAATTTCTGAAAAAATCATGCATTTTGGCAAATCAATGTTTTTACATATTTTGAATGTTACTATTGACATCAACATTTTCCCCAAGCTTCAAGTGATAACACGTTATACTTTTCTAATTACACTAATTGGCACAAGGAACATTTTCCCAAACTATCGGTTTTGCGTTTTCACGAACAGCCACATTTAGATTTGCCAGTTGTTACATTGAAGTACATAGCGCTGGCACGGTGCCAACAAAGGCTACTCTGCGTTTTCAGTTTTCACGAAGGGACAATTTGTATGACCTACATAAATTTTAGTTTTCACGAACAGGCACTCGTCGTTTACGCATTGGTTTGTACACGACGCGCTCCACACAGACCTCGTTTTGAAGTTTTCACGAAGGGAAACTTGTGTTTAACAGTTCATTACTCAATAATTAAACTAATTGTAATTAAAATAGCAACAGACATGCATGATTTAAGATTTCCACTTTTATGCTTGGAAAAATGTCAGCGTTTCAATAAAAATAGTGTCCGAAACAGTGATTTCAAAAATAGCTTAACTTCAAACGTGGATTTCTCCAAACATGGAATGGCCTAAACTGCCTCTTCGTGAAAACAGTGACGATTTGGTTGTTTTTGCAATCTTTTGTTACCTGCAAACTATGTAGACTGTTTTAGAACTGCATTGGTGTGTATCAGCTGGTGTGTATCAACTATCAGTTAACATATTTAATGATAATCTTGCACTTCTTTGGCCCCCCCAAATTTAATCTTTGCCCCCACTTGCCCCCAAATGAAAATGTCTAGTTACGCCACTGCTCGACGGATCAGACAACTCGACGGGTCAGACAACTCGACAGCTTGACAAGTCTTCAGTGAGACAACTCGACGGAGTGCCAAGACAAGTCGACGGGTGAATGACTGATCTCCGTTACTGACCATTGCACGAATTTCCTGTATAAATCCTGTATTTCTCAGGGTTAGAGTTATTTCTCTGGTATTTTTGTATTTTTTTTTTTTGCGTGAACTTCAGACAAGTGCACTATGTACTTCTCTTGCTAAAAATCCCCACGCCAGGCGTCCATTACGCGCGTGCGTGCGGCGGCCAGGCCATGCCAGGTGGCCGGCTGGTCGGGCCGCAAGACAAGACAAGTCGACGGGTGTATGACTGATCTTTTTTTTTTTAGTGTTACTGACAAGTGACAATGTTTACACGAATTTCCTGTATAAAGCCAGTATTTCTCAGGGGTTAGGGTTATATCTCTGGTATGTCTGTAATTGTTGCCAAACACTTTCTCAAAAAAACACAAAAAAACCACACACTTAGAACAAACTGGTCATAAGTTTAAAAGTTTAAAACCACTAGTGACGTTGGCTTGCATGAAATAGGGTTCAGTGAGCGTTTGGTATTTTGCAGGGTAAGACTTAGTAACACGACCAATGTCTCAATTTCTCAGAATTAGTGACAAGTTGGGCAGGCCTATAACAAGAAAGCATTGCATGTCCCTTTACTGCATAAGCCTATGTTTTGTTTCTAAATTGTTTCATCTACTTCTTTTGAATAATTAAAACGACATCTGTTCGACAACCTGTGGTTTGAAAATGGGAAATTAATCACGGATTACACGGTGCTTTGCGAGTAGCCACTTTTCATTAAAGGCACTGAACACGTTTGGAAATTGTCAAAGACCAGAGTTCTCACTTGGTGTATCCCAACATATGCATAAAATAACACGCCTGTGAAAATTTGGGATCAATTGGTAAAGGAAGTTGCAAGAAAATGATGAAAGAAACTTACACCCTTGTTGTACAAATTTGTGTGCTAGTGAGAAATTACCTCTTTCTCAAAAACTACGTTACTTCAGAGGGAGTCGTTTCCTACAATGTTTTATACTATCAACAGCTCTCCGTTGCTTGGTTCCAATTAAGTTTTTATGCTAATATTTGTTTTGAGTCATTATGAAACGTGTACGATACCTTTAACACTAACATTTAGGCAAAAAGTGTTTAGAAACCAAATAAAGCTAGGTCTTATAGGTCTGAGACTGGGGTTGCCTGGATTACTCAAAGACCTTATTGCAAATACTGCCTGGTTGATTTTTTTCACAAAATGGTTGAATGGCACAGTGGGAATTAGGAAAAGGCCAGAATAACTGCATTTTTTCCCAGGGGCGCATCCAGGATTTTCCAAACGGGGGGGGGGGGGGCGTGAAAATGTAACAAGCAGCAAATGGTGAATGCAATTTGTGGCGTCTGAGAGCGCGTAACGCGAAGCCCTAACGACATTGGTTTCGGGGCCCGCTTAAATGCTCCGAAACAGTTAGGATTCTAGATGCTCTGTGGTGCGATCTCATGCAATATCTGACCACTTTAACCAATTTTGTTTTAGGAAGATCATTATTTAAACAACATTTTCGAGTTGGGAGTCATTGAATCAGCCATCCTGAGTTATAAAATCAAAACGCAGGCTGCAATTAATATTTATTCAGGGACAAAAAAGTGTTGGTGAGGAGGATCCTTCCTCCATGGTGAGACAAACGATATGATAGTGCAATTTTCAATATAATTAACAAAAAATAGAGAAATAGACAAACTTTAATTCAGATCCATATCAATCTTCTAAATTTCCAATAAATTTTTCTGCAACATCGATGATGGGGTCCAGGGGTGAAGCCCCGATGGGGGTCCAGGGGGCGAAGCCCCCGGAAACTCTGAGCTTAGGCCTTTTGAGGTGTGAAAAATGAAGCCTCTGTGTGCCTAAACAGAGAAATAGACACACTTTTTAAGTACTTCTGATCCATTTCGCTCTTCTAAATTTACTGGGAAATTTTAGTACAGATGGTGGGGTCTAGGGGTGAAGCCCCGATGGGGGTCCAGGAGCGAAGCCCCCGGAAGCTCTAACCTTTTGGCCTTTTGAGGGCCCCCCACCTGTATCCGCCTCCGTTTCCTCCCCACAGTGCCTTTCCGACCATCACGTGAAATCAACCAGGCAGTATTTGCGATAAAGGTCTATTGGACTAACAATAAATTTGTCATAACTCTCCTTCAATAGTTTGACTCACACAGATTTAATTTAAAACATAATTTATATCACAAATTTAAGATTTAATTTAAAACATAATTTATATCACAAATTTAAGATTAAAATGCAAACATAAGATGTTCCTGTATACTGCGACAGTAATAGTAATGGTGGGGTGGTGGGGGTGGGGGCCTCTTAATTAAAGCAAAGACCGCATTGTAACATGGTAAACCTAACATGTCTCAGTTACTAAAGTATCCCATCCAGCATATTCATCCGATCATGTTGGAATTGTGCATGAGGTAAAATACTTCCAAAACATAGTGTTTTAATTATGGCTAGTATTTCCAAACATTTATTTGCAAATAATGTGCATCTTGTTTGTATGCAGTAAGGCTTCTCCAAACAGATCTCTACCTACCAACAAATAGATGTTCAAGACCAGCCTATGATAATGGAGCTTCTCTTCAGTAAAAGGTAAACAGGATAGTTTTATGCAATTGATCATTTTGCATTCTCTGATTTTTAAAACAAATTTTAGCACAACTTTCCTTTAAAGGCATTGTACACGTTTGGTAATTGGAGCCTATTGTTTGTTTCAAACCTATATAGTTGTAGATATATACCGTAAAAATTTCATTTCAAAAGGTGTGGTAGCGGTTTTGAGATATTGTCGAAAATCTGGAGCGGTTATGTCCACGCAGAAAGAATAGTCTGCATTGGAATACACACTCTAATTCAAATGTTTTGGGGATAAAAAGTGATGTTTTTCCATAACCGCAGCACTTCGAAGTGAAAAGTTTCTTAAAATGCATTACACTATCCACAGCTGCTGTACTTCTTACCAAGTAAGTTTTTATTGCCATTAATTATCAGAGTCATTACCAAACGTGTACGATGCCTTTAATATAGTTTGACACACAAAGACTTGTAGAGCGGGTTTAAATCCCAAATTTAAGATTCTTGAATTAATGAAAACATTTCCAGATTATTACAGTAATTACACAGTTATACTAAGTATCAATAAACTATTAACTATATGAATTGTTAGTAATTATCTAATAAAGCTCTTTAGATAATTTCTGTTTCAAAAGAAACGAAAGTAGTTTCTAAACACAATTTCTAATGCAGATAATGAGGTTTTTTAAAAGATTTTATCCAATTAGAACTCTTCTTTGTGAGATTAATATGATTTTTGACAATGTGTACTTTCTAAACAAGTTATACATCACCTGTTAAATTAAAAATATCTTTAACAATTGTTTGCATTTAGAAAGGCGTGCCCTTCCCCATTGAGATCTACCCGAAGTAGATGTCTGTGAGCTCCAAGCACCCTTTACCAGCCAAGTCTTGTTGTATCACACAGTGTTCATGGCTGATACGAAAGTATGTAATATTGGTGTTGATTTTTGTTATCATATATTGGGCACCTTCTGCGGCAATGTACATTAAATGTTTCACACACTACATGCCACAAACATTAGCTCTGGAGACCCACAGGAACACATCCTTACCCAGATGAGAGGAAGTCTCAAGCCGAGTTTCCTAATTGTGTTTAATAACCGAAAAGCACAATTTGTTTTTCCCGTTGAATAACTTTCCATGTGGGGTGTCAATTACCCTCAAAAACACTGAAAGGTTTCCGCATGATCATGACATTTTAAAGGTTGGTTTTTGCCTCATAAAACAAAAAAATCACTCGTAAAAAAAAATCACTTGTAGGAAGTTGAAAAAATATACATATATCCTTTAAATCCTTGATTCTACTAATTCTAATGATAAATTTATCTTGCTTGCAATAATCACAACTCTTTAACTTAAAATAAATAAATAAATTACCTGTACTACTTTCAGCAACATTATTATTGTTAAAGTGTTGAGTTCAAACGATCACATTTAATTGTTTTAAATATTATTTCTGTTTCTTTAATTCCCTTTCAGAAAGGCTCTATATCCAATGAGATCTACCCATCCAAGACAGTGCTCCCATCAAAATATAGAGATTCAAGGCTGAAGCAAAAGAAGGCTATGTTAATCCTGGTGCATGGTTTTTAGTTACCATGGTATAGTGGGCTGTTTTTGCAGCACACAATAGTTCACACACATCAAAGATCACTATACACAACCAATTATGGGGACTCCATGAAAGCACCAGTAACTCAGATGAGTGGTTACTTACAGATTTGTATGAAAAACTAACTTTCCTTTTAGCATAACTCCTTTGCATGTATCTTGTTAAAAATGCAATTTATTTGAAATATTTTTACATCATACTTGCTTAGTATAATTGTACAAATAATCACTTTCGAAATTAAAAATATCTTGAAGAAACGTGGTTAGGAATCTTATCTTATATCTTGCCAAGCATGGCAAGTTACAAATTTAACAGAACATGTAAAAGTTAAAAATATATGAACACCTTAAAGCAAGTTTGAATGAAAGCACTAGAAACAATAACATTTTCCAATATCTCATGTACGGTACACCTGCACGAGAGTAGAGTATCTTAATTTTCACATTTTAAAAGGTGCAACAAATTGTTATGTATTATTGAGTGATGATTGATTTGAAAGAAGAAAATAATTATTGACTTTGATTAACCCTGTCCTCCGCTTATGATTGTAATCTCTTAGAGGCTCTGAAAAAATGAAGGCCCCGGAGATTTGTGAAAGCGAATGGGGCTCGTATCCTGGGACCTGCTCGTAGTGGCCCTGCTATAATAGACTTACCTTAACAGGATGATGGTGGCTAAATTCAGTGATTGAGTTAGACTGCTTGCAATGGTGCACTTATACGTCTACCTCGATATGCTTAAATATACAGTATAAAATATTTGTAGATTTAATTTTAAGATTATGCCAACTATTTTTTTAAATTGACCCATTAACTATTACATAAACATGGCAGTTAAGCTTTTGTATATACCGCACACATAGATCAATTGTCATTTGATTGGTGGACCACGCATCACATGTCATACTTTATTTTGCCATGTATTTACTGCTGCGACGCATGACGCTCCAAAATGTATTACAGGATCAAGTCCTATCTTGATTAAATGTAGGATGATTGGGACACTTCGCAACTAAGCCTTGCAGAGTGTGGGTGGATGAGTTGTGGCTATTTTGTGTTTATTGTGAAACAAATGACAAAGATCTATGTGTGTGCATATGAAACAAATATTGAATGCATTTCATTAGTGCACTATAATAATAATAATTATAATAAAAGTTCTTATACAGCGCATTTTACAAAACGTATCAATGCGCTTTACATTATTGCCCTGGTCATTGGGCCAATAACATTCCTTTAATCTTTCTCAGCTCCCTAGGGAGTATACAGCCCTGGGCTGCCGGGGCGCTCTGAAGGCTTTTTCAAACACAATATCGACCTCTACCCTCGCAGGTACCCATTCATACCCCTGGGTGAAGAGAAGCAAATATAGTTAAGTGTCTTGCTCAAGGACACAAGTGTCATGACCCGGGATTCGAACCCACACCCTGATAACTTAACCACCAGAACTTGAATTCGATGCTCTAAACCGCTCGGCCATACGACACACCATTATCAAATCGTGCCCTTTTTACAATTTCCCTAAAAAGCAAACAAGTTGATCTATTGAAAAATTCGGTTGCACCTTTGCACATATGAATAATCCAACAAAAAAACAAAAAAAAATGTTTGAAACATTTTGTTGTTTGTCAATAGAACCTAATTTTAAAACATATACAGGGAGTATGATGCAGATTTGGAAGCCATAAATTTTTATAAATTTGCCGTGAAATTTCTTGAAAATTCTTAAAACTTCTACAATTTTAAGAAAGAATGGTGATGAAAACTACAGAATTAGCTTGGCATGAATTTGCGCTTCTTAAAAGAAAGCATACCGTTAATTAGCAGGCTTTGGAACTAGGACTGCATACTGATGTTGATTGGTGGTCTGTTTATTTTATTTGAAGTTGCTCAATAAAACATATTTTGTTGGGATTCTTTGTTTTATTTCTTGCCTCCGAGTACAATTTTGGTTTAGGGTCACCATTGAAACAAACAATCAATTTAAGAAACATGGCAATTTCAAATTGAACTAACGGTTTAGTACATTTTGAAGTATAACACCGTAAATTTATGGCCAGGTCTCAAGTGGAAACTTGCGATTTATGAAAAATTGTATTAACTTTTGGCAGAATAAGATTGTTTGCAGAAAATGCCATGGCTTCACTTAATTGTTGCACTCAATGGTAGCCACTGTTTATTGACATAAGTCAAAGTTTGGGTTTCAAGAGAGGGTGCTAAAATGAAACAATCAGCCAACACTGTACTGTGGCTGGCTTCAAGTATGACTCATTATGGGTGCCCTCTATTGACGCTTTTGGTGCAATACATGTAGTCCAAAATAGTTTGCTTGAGCCCAATACTATAGTATCGTCTCTTTTGTCAGGCACTGGGACTGAGTGAAGTAAATTTTGTTTTCAGGTGAAATACCGCCCTCTATAGGCAATAAATAGCATAACACATATCTGAAGTAGAACAAGTGATATAACTCCCTCTAGAATCAAGATTAAAAATATATAAAGCCCCCTCTATAATCATGTAATTAAAAGATATAGTGTCTGAAGCGCCTTGAAAAAAGAATAACAATTATGT
Source organism: Plazaster borealis (assembly GCA_021014325.1). Classification (NCBI taxonomy): domain Eukaryota; kingdom Metazoa; phylum Echinodermata; class Asteroidea; order Forcipulatida; family Labidiasteridae; genus Plazaster; species Plazaster borealis. The sequence continues at coordinate 8,381 of JAJGQC010000769.1, read as the reverse complement.
AAAAGCACCCTCTATAGTCCTTTAAATGCAAGACATGTACATCTAAAGCACCTTTGAAAAAGACTAACAAAGCGCCCTCCGTAAGCATTAAATTGCAAGAAAAAATGCGTCTTGAATAACCCTACAAATTCTATAAAGCGCCCTCTATAATAATTTAATTGCTATAGCGACTTCTGCACCCTCTATAGTCAGTAAAGTGCAAGACTAAAAGATTTAAAGTTTTTACATGGATTGTTCCAATGGTACCCAAAAGTTGTACTTTAACCCGCTATTCTGTCGAATGATTGATTTTAGCGCCCTCTCTTGATCAATTGTTCAATTATTATTTGTTTTGTTTTTAATTGGGTTAATCAAAGGCGCAACGTGCAACTGTATTTTTCAATAGATCAACATGTTCACGTTTTCAAGAAATTGTAAAACAGGGGCAGTCTGCCACGTCTTTGTACAATAATAAATGGGTTATTTTGGAAAGAGTATAAGCATAATCTTAAAATTAAATCTACAAATATTTTATAATGTATAAGTTTAATTCAATCACTGAAATTTTGCCATCATCATCCTGGTAAGGTTAGTCTAAGCAGGGCCACCACGAGCAGGTCCCAGGATACCAGCCCCAAAAAAACAACGCTTTCAGTGATCGAGGGGGCCTTCGTACTCTGTTCCATTCAGAGCGTCCAGTCCGCGCACACCCTGTAAACAGGGCATCCGTCCCCTACCTTAGTAACGCCGTCCCTAGCCCACATGGCTAGGAACTACCCCCGTTTGGCCGACCAACTGTGATAACATCAGGACATCCTCGCCGCGGGAGGAGCCTCATGCATCTTTAAGATCAACCACCAACGCCACAAAGGACCCTGGCCGGGGGTAGGACCCCACATGCCGGATGCATGTGTCCAAGTCCCTTTTCGCAATTGAGTTCGTCGCACAACCTGATCCTAACCAATTTGGATTTCAATTGGATTTCATTTGGATTTGATTTGGATTTGTTTGGATTTGATTTGGATTTGATTAGGATTTGATTTGGATTTGATTAGGATTTCATTTGGATTTGGATTTGATTTGGATTTGATTTGGATTTGATTTGATTTGATTTGGATTTGGATTTCATTAGGATTTCATAAGGATTTCATTTGGATTTGGATTTAATTTGGATTTGATTTGGATTTGATTAGGATTTAATTTTGATTTGATTTGGATTTGGATTTGATTAGGATTTGATTGGGATTTCATTTGGATTTAGATTTAATTTGGATTTGATTTGGCTTTGATTTGGATTTAATTTGGATTTGATTTGGATTTGATTTGGATTTGATTTGGATTTAGATTTAATTTGGATATGATTTGGATTTGATTTGGATTTGATTTCGATTTGGATTTGATGTGGATTTGATTAGGATTTGATTAGGATTTGATAAGGATTTCATTTGGATTTGGATTTGATTTGGATTTGATTAGGATTTCATTTGGATTTGGATTTGATTTGGATTTCATTTTGATTTGGACTTGATTTGCATTTGATTTGGATTTGGGCTGGATTTGGTTTGGATTTGATTTGGATTTGATTTGGATTTGATTAGGATTTGATTAGGATTTCATTTGGATTTGGATTTAATTTGGATTTGATTTGGATTTGATTAGGATTTCATTTTGATTTGGATTTGATTTGGATTTGATTTGGATTTGATTTGGATTTGATTTGAATTTGGATTTGATTTGGATTTGATTTGGATTTAGATTTAATTTGATTTGGATTTGATTTGGATTTGATTTGGATTTGATTTGAATTTGGATTTGATTTGGATTTGATTAAGATTTGATAAGGAGTTCATTTGGATTTGGATTTAATTTGGATTTGATTAGGATTTCATTTGGATTTGGATTTGATATGGATTTGGTTTGGATTTGATTAGGATTTCATTTGGATTTGATTTGGATTTGGTTTGGATTTAATTTGGATTTGATTTGGATTTCGATTTGATTGGGATTTCATTTGGATTTAGATTTAATTTGGATTTGATTTGGATTTGGTTTGGATTTAATTTGGATTTGATTTGGATTTGGTTTTGATTAGGATTTGATTGGGATTTCATTTGGATTTAAATTTAATTTGGATTTGATTTGGATTTGATTTGGATTTGATTTGGATTTGGATTTGATTTGGATTTCATTAGGATTTGATAAGGATTTCATTTGGATTTGGATTTAATTTGGATTTCATTTGGATTTGAGTAGGATTTCATTTGCATTTGGATTTAATTTGGATTTGAGTAGGATTTCATTTGGATTTGGATTTGATTTGGATTTAATTTGGATTGGATTTGGATTTGATTAGGATTTGATTGGGATTTCATTTGGATTTAGATTTAATTTGGATTTGATTTGGATTTGATTTGGATTTGATTTGGATTTGATTTTGGATTTGATTTGGGTTTGGATTTGATTTGGATTTGATTAGGATTTGATAAGGATTTCATTTGGATTTGGATTTAATTTGGATTTGATTTGGATTTGATTAGGATTTCATTTGGATTTGGATTTGATTTGGATTTGGTTTGGATTTAATTTGGATTTTGATTTGGATTTGATTGGGATTTCATTTGGATTTAGATTTAATTTGGATTTGATTTGGATTTGATTAGGATTTGATAAGGATTTCATTTGGATTTGGATTTGATTTGGATTTGATTTGGATTTGATTAGGATTTCATTTGGATTTGGATTTGATTTGGATTTGATTTGGATTTAGATTTAATTTGATTTGGATTTGATTTGGATTTGATTTGGATTTGATTTGGATTTGGATTTGATTTGGATTTGATTAAGATTTGATAAGGATTTCATTTGGATTTGGATTTAATTTGGATTTGATTTGGATTTGATTAGGATTTCATTTGGATTTGGATTTGATATGGATTTGGTTTGGATTTGATTAGGATTTCATTTGGATTTGATTTGGATTTGGGTAGGATTTCATTTGGATTTGGATTTCATTTGGATTTGAGTAGGATTTCATTTGGATTTGGATTTGATATGGATTTGGTTTGGATTTGATTAGGATTTAATTTGGATTTGATTTGGATTTGATTAGGATTTCATTTTGATTTAAATTTAATTTGGATTTGATTTGGATTTGATTAGGATTTCATTTTGATTTAAATTTAATTTGGATTTGATTTGGATTTGATTTGGATTTCATTTGGATTTGGATTTGATTTGGATTTGATTAGGATTTGATAAGGATTTCATTTGGATTTGGATTTAATTTGGATTTGATTTAGATTTGATTAGGATTTCATTTGGATTTTGATTTAATTTGGATTTCATTTTGATTTGGATTTAATTTGGATTTGATTTGGATTTAATTTGGATTTGATTTGGATTTGATTTGGATTTGGATTTGATTTGGATTTGATTTGGATTTGATTTGGATTTGATTTGGATTTGATTTGGATTTGATTTGGATTTGATTTGGATTTGGATTTGATTTGGATTTGATTAGGATTTGATAAGGATTTCATTTGGATTTGGATTTAATTTGGATTTGATTTGGATTTGATTTGGATTTCATTTGGATTTGGATTTGATTTGGATTTGGTTTGGATTTAATTTGGATTTGATTTGGATTTGATTGGGATTTCATTTGGATTTAGATTTAATTTGGATTTGATTTGGATTTGATTAGGATTTGATAAGGATTTCATTTGGATTTGGATTTGGATTTGATTTGGATTTGATTTGGATTTGATTAGGATTTCATTTGGATTTGGATTTGATTTGGATTTGATTTGGATTTAGATTTAATTTGATTTGGATTTGATTTGGATTTGATTTGGATTTGATTTGGATTTGATTTGGATTTGGATTTGATTTGGATTTGATTAAGATTTGATAAGGATTTCATTTGGATTTGGATTTAATTTGGATTTGATTTGGATTTGATTAGGATTTCATTTGGATTTGGATTTGATATGGATTTGGTTTGGATTTGATTAGGATTTCATTTGGATTTGATTTGGATTTGGGTAGGATTTCATTTGGATTTGGATTTCATTTGGATTTGAATAGGATTTCATTTGGATTTGGATTTGATTTGGATTTGATTTGGATTTGATTAAGATTTGATTAGGATTTCATTTGGATTTGGATTTAATTTGGATTTGATTTGGATTTGATTAGGATTTCATTTTGATTTAAATTTAATTTGGATTTGATTTGGATTTGATTAGGATTTCATTTTGATTTAAATTTAATTTGGATTTGATTTGGATTTGGATTTAATTTGGATTTGATTTGGATTTGATTTGGATTTGATTAGGATTTGATAAGGATTTCATTTGGATTTGGATTTAATTTGGATTTGATTTAGATTTGATTAGGATTTCATTTGGATTTTGATTTAATTTGGATTTGATTTGGATTTGAATAGGATTTCATTTTGATTTGGATTTAATTTGGATTTGATTTGGATTTAATTTGGATTTGATTTGAATTTGGATTTGATTAGGATTTGATTTGGATTTCATTTGGATTTAAATTTAATTTGGATTTGATTTGGATTTGATTTGGATTTGATTTGGATTTGATTTGGATTTGATTTGGATTTGATTTGGATTTGATTTGGATTTGATTTGGATTTGATTTGGATTTGGATTTGATTTGGATTTGATTAGGATTTGATAAGGATTTCATTTGGATTTGGATTTAATTTGAATTCGATTTGGATTTGATTAGGATTTCATTTGGATTTGGATCTGATATGGATTTGGTTTGGATTTGATTAGGATTTGATTTGGATTTGATTTGGATTTGGTTTGGATTTAATTTGGATTTGATTTGGATTTCGATTTGATTGGGATTTCATTTGGATTTAGATTTAATTTGGATTTGATTTGGATTTGGTTTGGATTTAATTTGGATTTGATTTGGATTTGATTTGGATTTGGATGTGATTTGGATTTGATTAGGATTTGATAAGGATTTAATTTGGATTTGGATTTAATTTGGATTTCATTTGGATTTGAGTAGGATTTGATTTGGATTTGGATTTGATTTGGATTTGATTTGGATTTGAGTAGGATTTGATTAGGATTTCATTTGGATTTGGATTTAATTTGGATTTGATTAGGATTTCATTTTGATTTAAATTTAATTTGGATTTGATTTGGATTTGGATTTGATTAGGATTTGATTTGGATTTGATTTGGATTTAGATTTAATTTGGATTTGATTTGGATTTGATTTGGATTTGAATTTGATTTGGATTTGATTAGGATTTGATAAGGATTTCATTTGCATTTGGATTTAATTTGGATTTCATTTGGATTTGGATTTGATTTGGATTTAATTTGGATTGGATTTGGATTTGATTAGGATTTGATTGGGATTTCATTTGGATTTAGATTTAATTTGGATTTGATTTGGATTTGATTAGGATTTCATTTGGATTTGGATTTGATTTGGATTTCATTTTGATTTGGACTTGATTTGCATTTGATTTGGATTTGGGTTGGATTTGGTTTGGATTTGATTTGGATTTGATTTGGATTTGATTAGGATTTGATTAGGATTTCATTTGGATTTGGATTTAATTTGGATTTGATTTGGATTTGATTAGGATTTCATTTTGATTTGGATTTGATTTGGATTTGATTTGGATTTGATTTGAATTTGGATTTGATTTGGATTTGATTTGGATTTAGATTTAATTTGATTTGGATTTGATTTGGATTTGATTTGGATTTGATTTGGATTTGGATTTGATTTGGATTTGATTAAGATTTGATAAGGATTTCATTTGGATTTGATTAGGATTTCATTTGGATTTGGATTTGATATGGATTTGGTTTGGATTTGATTAGGATTTCATTTGGATTTGATTTGGATTTGGTTTGGATTTAATTTGGATTTGATTTGGATTTCGATTTGATTGGGATTTCATTTGGATTTAGATTTAATTTGGATTTGATTTGGATTTGGTTTGGATTTAATTTGGATTTGATTTGGATTTGGTTTTGATTAGGATTTGATTGGGATTTCATTTGGATTTAAATTTAATTTGGATTTGATTTGGATTTGATTTGGATTTGATTTGGATTTGGATTTGATTTGGATTTCATTAGGATTTGATAAGGATTTCATTTGGATTTAGATTTAATTTGGATTTGATTTGGATTTGATTAGGATTTGATAAGGATTTCATTTGGATTTGGATTTGATTTGGATTTGATTTGGATTTGATTAGGATTTCATTTGGATTTGGATTTGATTTGGATTTGATTTGGATTTAGATTTAATTTGATTTGGATTTGATTTGGATTTGATTTGGATTTGATTTGGATTTGGATTTGATTTGGATTTGATTAAGATTTGATAAGGATTTCATTTGGATTTGGATTTAATTTGGATTTGATTTGGATTTGATTAGGATTTCATTTGGATTTGGATTTGATATGGATTTGGTTTGGATTTGATTAGGATTTAATTTGGATTTGATTTGGATTTGATTAGGATTTCATTTTGATTTAAATTTAATTTGGATTTGATTTGGATTTGATTTGGATTTGGATTTGATTTGGATTTGATTTGGATTTGATTAGGATTTGATTAGGATTTCATTTGGATTTGGATTTAATTTGGATTTGATTTGGATTTGATTAGGATTTCATTTTGATTTAAATTTAATTTGGATTTGATTTGGATTTGATTAGGATTTCATTTTGATTTGGATTTAATTTGGATTTGATTTGGATTTGGATTTAATTTGGATTTGATTTGGATTTGATTTGGATTTGATTAGGATTTGATAAGGATTTCATTTGGATTTGGATTTAATTTGGATTTGATTTAGATTTGATTAGGATTTCATTTGGATTTTGATTTAATTTGGATTTGATTTGGATTTGAATAGGATTTCATTTTGATTTGGATTTAATTTGGATTTGATTTGGATTTAATTTGGATTTGATTTGAATTTGGATTTGATTAGGATTTGATTTGGATTTCATTTGGATTTAAATTTAATTTGGATTTGATTTGGATTTGATTTGGATTTGATTTGGATTTGATTTGGATTTGATTTGGATTTGATTTGGATTTGATTTGGATTTGATTTGGATTTGATTTGGATTTGATTTGGATTTGGATTTGATTTGGATTTGATTAGGATTTGATAAGGATTTCATTTGGATTTGGATTTAATTTGGATTTGATTTAGATTTGATTAGGATTTCATTTGGATTTGGATTTAATTTGGATTTGATTTGGATTTGAATAGGATTTCATTTTGATTTGGATTTAATTTGGATTTGATTTGGATTTAATTTGGATTTAATTTGGATTTGATTTGAATTTGGATTTGATTAGGATTTGATTTGGATTTCATTTGGATTTAAATTTAATTTGGATTTGATTTGGATTTGATTTGGATTTGATTTGGATTTGATTTGGATTTGATTTGGATTTGATTTGGATTTGGATTTGATTTGGATTTGATTAGGATTTGATAAGGATTTCATTTGGATTTGGATTTAATTTGAATTCGATTTGGATTTGATTAGGATTTCATTTGGATTTGGATTTGATATGGATTTGGTTTGGATTTGATTAGGATTTGATTTGGATTTGATTTGGATTTGGTTTGGATTTAATTTGGATTTGATTGGGATTTCATTTGGATTTAGATTTAATTTGGATTTGATTTGGATTTGGTTTGGATTTAATTTGGATTTGATTTGGATTTGGTTTTGATTAGGATTTGATTTGGATTTCATTTGGATTTAGATTTAATTTGGATTTGATTTGGATTTGATTTGGATTTGGATGTGATTTGGATTTGATTAGGATTTGATAAGGATTTAATTTGGATTTGGATTTAATTTGGATTTCATTTGGATTTGAGTAGGATTTCATTTGGATTTGGATTTGATTTGGATTTGATTTGGATTTGAGTAGGATTTGATTAGGATTTCATTTGGATTTGGATTTAATTTGGATTTGATTAGGATTTCATTTTGATTTAAATTTAATTTGGATTTGATTTGGATTTGGATTTGATTAGGATTTGATTTGGATTTGATTTGAATTTAGATTTAATTTGGATTTGATTTGGATTTGATTTGGATTTGATTTGGATTTGATTTGGATTTGAATTTGATTTGGATTTGATTAGGATTTGATAAGGATTTCATTTGCATTTGGATTTAATTTGGATTTGAGTAGGATTTCATTTGGATTTGGATTTGATTTGGATTTCATTTGGATTTGGATTTAATTTGGATTTGATTTAGATTTGATTAGGATTTCATTTGGATTTTGATTTAATTTGGATTTGATTTGGATTTGAATAGGATTTGATTAGGATTTCATTTGGATTTGAGTTGTGT
>JAJGQC010000768.1:0-12176 GCA_021014325.1 Plazaster borealis | reverse complement strand
CCAGTTAGCCAGTTAGGCATTGTGATTGAGCAGTTTGCCCTCTATGAATCTGTACCACAAGCCCCCCATATAGGTGAAGTGTGATATACTGACCTAATTTTAATACACCGTCGTCATTTAGCAAGATTGCACCAACAAAACCCAGATTCATTAGCCACAATCGGTAAGCCCTAATTACCCCCCATTTTGGGCAAATGGATGTGCTCTTCCTCCTTCAATCATCCACTACACAGCCCCTATATTGGGCATAAGGATGTACACAGTGGCAAAGTTGACCTCACTGTCCCTTGTCGGACAAAGTGTCATACCTGAACCAACAACATTCATCCATGACTCCACTTTTAAGGTCAAAGATAGACAGTGGGTTAACACCAGACTTAACCACACACAACATCCACCACACCAGACCCAATACGGTCAAATGAAACTACAGGTGACAAGTGGCCACTCACTTGGCACTTCGTTCTTTCTGGCCTTCACCCCCTCATTAGATCCAGTAGGGTAACAAACAATGTACCACTAGCCCCTATTGGCCAAAGTGTTGTATAGGTGTGGGTAACACTAACCCCCACACCACCAGACCCTAATACTGGTAAATGGATGTACAGGTGACAAAGTGGCCACTACTAGGAACTTCTGTTTTCCGGCCTTCACCACTCATTAGCTCGTGTAGGGCAACCAACAATGTACCACTAGCCCCTGTTGGGCAAAGTGTTTTATAGGTGTGGGGTAACACTTACCCTCCACCACCAGACCCTATTATGGGTAAATGAATGTACAGGTGACAAAGTGACCAGTACTTAGCACCCTGATTTCCATTAGCCCCTGTTGGGCATCCAACATCGTACCACTTGCTCCTGTTGGACAAAATACCAACAACCTGCCACTCCTGACAGGCAAAGTAATGCACATTGTTCCAACAACATACCACTAAAGACACTGTTGGGCAAAGTAATTCAGACACACTGGCCAATACTAGCTCCCTTATTTCTACTAGTCATCTATCCAATAAAGTGTGTTTCCTAAACTCACACCATCTGCCCCTATTTCACTCCTCCCATAGTTCTTGGGCATTCCAATAGTTCCATGTCATAGTGAGATACTGTGGGATGGATTACCATGGGAACGAGGTAATTAACATTGACCTATTGCCATTCACAACTCAGCCATATATCAGACAAATAAGTGATAACAAGTTAAAAAAGGCACTCTCAGGAAGTACATGCAAGTTATGCATTGCATGTACAGTTGGCTTTCGATGTACCTGTTCACCACAGAAAGTGTTGGGCAAATGTACATACAAAAAGAAACGCATAATGGATATGTATGAGTTTCATCAAGTATTGTCTACATGAACTGCTAGGAAAGGAAAGTTGCTCATGTGTGTTTTGGACAAACATCAATGGATAACATAAACACATACTGCAAATGATTGAGCATCATGAATGGTCAGCATGTAGCACAAGTACATCTCGTTGTCCCTGTGTAGTAAATGGGGCATATTGCACATCAAATATGTACATGCATATTGGAATACATACATCTTGTATGTATGAGATAGGTTATCACTTTCCAGTATTGTAGATCAGGTTGATCATACAATGTGCTTAGTGCACTGTAATTGGCTATCATAACATGAATGGCGATAGGTCAATATTGTTTGATTGAAGACTATCAATAAGCTCCATGTATTTTTAGGCTGTAGACACCACTGGTTTTTGATCAAGTAGGGATCAAACTAAAGTAGGAAACCATATCATCAACTGTTGATAGAGAATAAGGAGATGCATTTATATCATACCAAAAAACATTTTAGCTGGGATAGGCTAAACCATTGGGAAAACCACAAGCATTCTTACAAACTAGATTATGTGAACATCTTTTGTTGAATCTAAAGGAATGCAATCAAACTCAATAAGAACCAGATCAATGTAAACACTAATCTGTAAAAGTGTCAGTGTAAACAAGTCTACTGGCCAAAAACAATGAGCAAATAGGATTAAAATACAAATCAGTTTTAACTCTTTTATGCTCCAACTGGTCGCTAGTGACCAATTTTAATCCCTTCGAAAATAGTTGTAAAACAAAAATAAAGATCGCACGGCAACACAGTTTTCAGAATGGGAAAGAAGGCTCCTGAGGGTGCTATTTTGACCTGTTTTTGTTAGGGTCACCATTTGCAAAAACACAAGTAAACAATTAATGATCAATTTAATACTAAAATAGATGGTGCATGAAAGGGTTAGTATTGAAATGGATCCTGTTTTCCACTTTATTTTCTGGGTAATTCTGTGAATGATTAATCAAACACAGACATAAACAAATGTTGAAGGATGATATGAATCAGTAGAGTAGAAAGATGAAAATGCATCGAGTAAGTTCAATAATCTTATAGCTAAGCTGGAAGAGTACTAGAGGCAAAAAGAAACTTCATAGATATTTTAACTAACACTCTATTGTGAGTGTGAGTTTACAGGTGGTAATTTAAGCCAAATACTTGGATGTAATTACCCATAGGATTCCAGCTCTTTCACTACTTATTATTTGATACCAGTGGTGTATACAGTATGTCCAATGTCCATGCATACAACTAGCTCTAGGACTAAGGCCTTGCTACTAGTGATTTTGAATAACAGAGATGTAGGCTCAGACATTTGTAGTCAAAGGTCTCTTATAGATTGACTAATAAGCTAAGTAGGTATGTTTACCTTGTAAAGAAGCTGCAAGGAATAATCCAAGAGCTGTACATACATGTAGTAATCATAGGAGTGTAGATACCATGCTGGATGATAGCTAATATTGCTCATTAGTTCATCATTGAAACTCATAATTGGCTCCTTGACACTAATATGCAGAAGGTCCATATTGTATGAGGTTTTGTACTATAGGAATAGATCAGCATATCAGTAGATGCTGATATATGTCTACCTTTATTGACCTATGGGTTAAAGGTTGGGGTATAAACTACTTCATAACAAACCAATGTGCACAATCAGTCTGTGGTTGTATTTTCTAGGTAGACAAACAAATATCTGGAGAGATACATTCCTTCACAACTTGCAATAATAACTAAGGATCAGTTTTCAGCAAAAAATCAGAACTTAATGATTGCGGTAGATATTTTAGCAGTAGTCTATGAGCAGCTAAAACCACAGACATATAACATTTTAATACAATAAGCTACCCTAACATCAGGCATTCTAGCTACTATAACAGCATGCATTAGCTACCCCATGACGAAATTATCTACTCTAATATCAGGCATTATAAGCTAAACTAAGAGCAGGCCATAGTTGTTCAGTTTGTACAAGAGGTACAAATGTAATTTTAAAGGAACAGTTGTATGCATTTGAGACTCTAGCAGGCCCTGGGAAAGCCTTCAATGTTGTTAATGGAATCACTTCATTAAATCTGAAGTGATAAACAAGGACATCTTAGCCATCTTTACTCTAGTTTAATTTAGTCCGCTCAGCAGAAACAAGTTGTTAGTTTCAACTAAGGTCTCACAAGATGTTTCTTATTTAAATTGGACCCTTGAAGGCAAACAATATTAAGCTATATGCTTGTAGAATGACATCTTCAGTTCGTAATCTTAATAGTAAATATGTAACTGCTGTCAATTTTGAAGTGATGTAAGATAAACAGCTTAGCCATTTTAGTTCAAATCTGCCAACTGCCAGTAGATACACAATTAGTGCTTAAGACTTGCATGTACAAACAATCCTGAATCCTTTTGAATGACCTCTTCACTTCTTTAATTTCCAGTTAATATGAAATAACAATTAGAGCAGTTGATATTACACAGTCAAGATAAATTCTATTTTTTAGTGAAGAGGAAACAATTCTTTGATACAGAAAGATTATGATGCAAACTAATTGAACAGACTAAATATAAAGCTAGATTCAAGGGCTACTTTACATTTAGGCAAGAGAATAGAAACTATAAATAGCTAGGTTGTGATTTAGACCAAATTGACTTGTACAGGTGACGATAAAAACTGTAACTAAACATTTCCCAGGGCCTGCTTATTATAGGTTTACATGTGAGCTGTAAAAGGTGCATGGTATTTGTTATACATGAGGATGTATAGTAAATTGTACAGTGCATGAATTTGTAAACACTTCAATTAATCTTACCATGGACAAAATAAAGGCAGGACTGGCAAACCCTGCTGTCGATAAAAAGCACCATAGTTTCCCTTGATACTGAGGGGCAGATTGAAAAGGGGCGGATCCAGGATCTGAAAAAGAGAGGAGGTGAAATTGGCCGGAGGTCCTGTCATGAAGGTGGGGGGGGGGGCGGTGGGGGCTTAGGGTCGGTCACACAAAAGTTAGTGTCTTAAATGCACTTCGCATTTAGACCAGTGAGATAAAAATTCATCGATGGACAAATTCAGAGTATTAGAAGTGCATAATATTTGAACTTCAGGAAATAACAACAAAAACACTTAGATACTTTCACCAAGTGATGCTGTAAATGAATCACTTTTGCAGTCATGACGTTTCAGAAACGTTTTGATGCACACTTTAGCAAGACACCTGTTTGGTAGCATGTGTCTTGATTATATACATTTGGTAGTCATCACAACTAGCCAAATAGCCTGACCAAGTGCTACACAAGAACAATGAAACCATTGGTTACATTGTAGTTCAATCAATAAGGAAAGCATCATGCATGTTTTGGAAACTAGTGCTCAAAGTGCTTCAAATAGGGGCACCTCAGAATAATCTTGAAAGCTCCTAAGAGATCAACTGTGTGTGGCAAAATATGTATATCATGCCCCCCCACCCTAAAAAAGAGAGAGAAAAAGGTACTAAAGCACAGAGTACATAAGTACAAGTGCGCCAAAGTACAAAAGGCATTTGTAAATTAGGAAGAGGAATTGAAAATGACAGGGCTTTCCGGCAAAATGTAGGAAAATAAAAAAAGGAGGTCTCAAGGATCCGTCATTAAATTACCACCACATCGTCAAAAATTTAGCCACAATCTGAGTATGGTGCTAACAAACAGCGCCCCAGGACCATGGTACAGAGAAAATATGCTACTCAAAACGGTGCAAGGAAACCAAAGAGAAAACCAAACCCAATAAAGTACATCTTTAAGGAAAAAGTCTTAACGTCATTAGATGATCAAGATGCACAAATGAAAATGAACGACCAAACTTAGTCTACACATCTTCAAACTAAATCTTTTAAAAGTACTTGAAGAGTACACCAAAAAGAATAAGTTATTGCCTCAAATATTGAACTAGAAGGAACAGTTTTCCTTTAAATTAAAAATATAAGTCTTGGCAGTTGGAGGTTAGAAATTACGCTTTGACTCAAGCAAATGAACTCCAGTGTAGTGAATTAGTGAAATTATGGACGCTCACACTTACCAAACATGATAATTTGGGAACCATGTCAGTTTATTGACTTGATTTGCGTAGTGAAGTACTTTGGACTCGTATTTATATGAGTGCCTTGCATTGTTTTGAGTAGCAGGAGAGTTTGGCATCCTTGAAACTGTGTGGAAAAAAGGAAAGTTTAAGGAGTTACAAGTTAAAAACAAACCAAACAAATGCCACTTAAGTCTAAATGGTGAACAAAATATCAAAATGACTTGCTTGAAATCAGTGAAATAGAATATAATAGGCACCATTAGAAACATCAAATAAAGCAATTTTAATCACTTGGACATCAGAACCTTTTACTCTTTACAAATTGCCTCAAAAGAAACTGAATTTTATACTTGATAAAATGTTTCAACTTAAAATAGAAATGGCAACCATTTCAATCAGACACTTTACTTCCAAATATTTGAAAAGCATTAGAAACTACTCGTCACTCAGCTACAGTTCTCAAAAACAATACAAATATTAAGCTACATTTAACTTACTGAAATGATTAGTTGAACTGAATTCAACTGAATTAGCTTGACATCAAAAATTTGTCGTCATATCCATCCTTCTCTACTCATTTAATAGATAGATAGTAGGGCCATTGCCCTCAAATTTCGTACTCCAGAAACGCTTCATATTCAATAGCACTTTTAGCCCCATCTTTTTTGTTTACACACATTAAAATCAATTCGCTGTTTGTGCTGGTGAACTTAGACCAAGGCTAAATACATTAGCTACTTGACAATTTGCTCAAATATTGCTTCCGAGTAGGAAATCATTTAACCATCAAAGTTTATAGCGTTTGGTACGACAACCTAGACTTCTTGTCTTTAACGAAAAGTAAATAAATATTTGATTAAAAACAAACTATGGAACACACTAAAAAATGGCAGAGATTTAATTGTGACGTTGGTAAATATGATCAGTGCGGCTGAGAAGAGAAGTGACCTTTAATCTAAACATGGCAAACTATTAAAGAAAAATGGCAACAAAATTTGACATTTGTTTGATATTACATTTGATATGATATAAAACCACGATGCAATTACGCAAATATAATTTGCGAAAAATAATGTTCAGAGTAGGCATCGATGGCGCTAGTTCCATACGCAATGTCAGGAGTGGTAGATAGATACATCTGACTCGGTGTCTAAGTCAACTGATTATTAGAGTTCATTAGATCCTTCCCTTGTTAAGTTCAACAGAGGGTGCTTTGGCCACACAGACTTAGAAATATTGGGACAATTGAACACAGTGCAGTTAGTCTCTCACTGAATGGTGTTGATAGAGGGTGCTCACCGACAGAGGTCTGCTGGCACCTGTGGGCGGGGAACACTTGTGCGAGCGCCAGGGGGGGCTTGCATACACCGGGTGCTACTCTTTTAATTTTTTTCAAGTTCAAGGTCAAATTTAAATATGAATAGATACCAATTCCTACCAATTCCTACCAATAGATATGAATAAATAACAATAGATCTGAACACTTGTGTATACTTAGTCTTTATTTCAGACTCTGCTGACCTCTGTCTATGTCCTTACCCTCCCCATATGTAAAGTCCCTAGGCCCCCCATAATGCATCTGCTTCCTATTTCAATACAAGTTGCAGCACTATTTTATATGTGGACTTAAAGGGAAGGTACATTTTTTAAGGAGCCTAAGTTTTTCTCTAATAAATTCGTGTGATGTTTTACACATCTCTTTTAGAGATAAAACGTAAGTTTTTCTTACGTTAAAAATGCTCAAACAGTTTGACTTTTGGTCAAAATTTCTGGATAAACAACTAGTTTTTATGCTTACAAATTGTAACAAAATCTTTGTGTGACCTTTGCACATCTCTTTTAGAGATAAAAGCGCAAGTTTTTCTTACGTAGAGAAATGCTCAAACAGTTTGACTTTTGGTCAAAATTTCTGGATAAAAACAAGTTTTGTGTGTACAAATGTTGCCTTTTAAGCCAAGACTCCTAACTTGAAATTGGACCAAAAGGTTGAACAAAAGATAAAGTCCAGTTCAACTTTTCCTTGTACAAAATTGTTTCCATCAAAATTTAAACGATTGAACCTTGCAACCTTTTTGGTCCTAGTTTGATAAATTGTTTTGTACCTTCCCTTGAACTCACCATCCACATTACCAAAAGTGTTTCAGACCTTTATCACACCATCTTTTAAATCCTTCTGAGGCAAAGCAACTTACTTAGTGTAACAAATACAATTGTCATTGAATGATAACGACATGCTAAACTTTAGCCGTCCATTGCTCAGGTGATCTGATTTGATATTATTTCAGCCTGTGTACAAACAGATTACACACTGATGTATTGTTAACTGAAACAGCACATTGTTTAATTGATGTTGCTTTGCCCTTAAAACTCTGTACCGTTTACTGGTGATCCAGTGATGAACTTTTGTGTTCATTACTCAGAGGTGATCTGATTTGTTATTGTTTCAGCATTTGTGTACACACACATATTGAGGTGTATTTGAAACAACAGATTGGCCTCAGATAGATTGACAGTGTTTTCACAGCAAGAGCAGTATGTAAATGCCTGTGGCAATCAACATACGTCAATGGAAGTGACTAATAATGTCCTTGTTCAGGTGATCTGATTTGGCATTGTTTCAGCATTTGTGTACACTCATATAATATTGTACAATTTGTGCCATGCCATACTTGAAACAATATTGGCCTCAGATAGACTAACTGTGTTTTCAAACCAACAGACGTGCCTTTGGCAATACTGTTCTGTCAACACATGTCATTAGAAACGACTGATGTTTTGATGGCTGCATGTAACAATAGCAGTTTATTCAAGTCGCCAAATGTTTATCGCTTCTTCCAAGATAGATCAAAACTATCTGCTAGATTTGTTCTTCAAGCTTAACTCTGTGCGATATTTGAGAAGGAAACATGTAAATAAAAATGATGGCTTTGCGTGATAAAGGTCTGTGCTGCAACAAGATTGAAATAGAAAGCAGATGCCTCCCAACATATAACAGACAACAAAATAAACACAACAGACTCGTTTTTATTATGTTATACACACTATGTACACTGGCACATCATATTAAACATCGGTACACACACTGGCTCTTCAAGCTTGTTGTTCAAGACAAAATATAATAACCATCAAATGATCCGTATATTCAAGTCTTTAAAGTAGACTGATCTCAAAGTCGGTTTTGAGAATAGTTTTTCATACACATTTTTTTGTAAACACAATTTATTGTAAAATTGTATTTCTTCAAATTTTGTTTCGTTATCTTTGGACAGTGTGTGTACCTTCAAATCATACAAAACTTATTTCTTTAGGAAAACTAAATTTGCAGTCTATTCAGCTGAAACATTTTCAAAGGGACAGCCGATAATTATTATTTTGTAGGTTTTGAAGCGTTACTGCAATCTGAGTTTGTTAATTCTGTAACATCTTTACATTTCAATCAGATGCATCTTTTTGAAGATTGCCTTCACTGTTAGGATGTAGTAATCAATGAGAGGGATGACAGAGTACTGTACATACTCAAGTTATGCACATGTCAATACATGACAATGCTCCCGGTGTTGAGGTTTGATTCAAGTGTAGTGTTTCTATTCCATACTACATCATGATTTTTGGTCATGTACTTTGCACGGCTATAGTGCTCTGCTGGTTCTTGCAAAACTGTGTTCATTGGCAATGCATAGCTTTAATGTTTGAGACTCATGCAAAATCTTTGCTTGGGAGTTGTTCACAACTGCTTTGCTCTGCATGGGATTCATGTTCATCCATGGTTTCTGCCAGATAAGTTGTCACCTTACCAGACTGCATCTACACAGCTTATCAGTTTAAATATATAATATTAATTAAATATTCAGAATATGATGTGCCAGTGTACATTTCGATATATAAACATTAACACTTCTTACGTAAACTTAAATCAAATTTTATACTCAAACCATAATGATATTTGTCTAACATGATAATAAAATCAATTTCAGAACTTCCTTCATAAAATAGTTGTGTAAAGCCAAAGTGCAGCATCGTTACGTTAAATTAAAGAGGCTGAAGTATTCAACTTTGCCAGTATTGAGTATTTCAACAAACAGCATCAGACACATATTATTGTATTTTTGTTAAGCTGTTCTTGAATGGTATTGAAACTTAAAGCAGAAACGACTGCTATGGCAAGAGGACAAGTTAGTTTCATTCCTTTGGCTGGAACAATACACTAACATGATGAATGTCAATTTTTGATCATTCTTTATGATTGCTTTGCAACAGTTTCAGGATTATTTCTACCCTTGATGTTGAAAACTGTAAATCTTAACACTCCTGTGTGTGTATCTGTCAAGTAAATCCTGAATACTTTGTTAAACTTTTTTCTGAAAGCTGACACACTGGTTTTATTAAGGGACTTTGAATAATATCTGTTTTGAAAACAACAAAAAACCCTGATGCTGCACTTTCGCTCTACAACCAGGCACATGGAGAAAATGTTTCAAGCCTTTATCATCAACTTTCCTAAATTAGTTCTTTGTTCACATTTGAGAATTCAAAAAAGAGGTAATTGTTAAGATATCCTTTTCCTTTGCAATCTGCACAAAATTTCTATTTGGCCAGAACAGAAATTACAACAGCATTAGTCATTGGAGACCGTTGCAGTAACTGTTTGTCATTTGATGAATTTCAACTTGGTTGTTGTAAACTTCTCAGAAAGATCAGATGCTGTAAAACATTGTTGGTTTTCACACTTACTAAAGTGTTTCTGTGTTGATTTTCACACTTACTAAAGTGTTTTTGTGTTTAGGCATAACATAACATTATAACCAAAGGCCTTTCCTACCATGTGCCTGGCAATATGAAAATATCATTTTATCATTCCTTCTTTGAGGATGTTTCTGATGAGTCAGAACCAACTCCCAGCAAATCCATGTCAATAAGAGAATATGACAGAAAATCAGGATCCCTAAGGGAAGTGATTTTCAAAATTGTATCACATAATCAACAATGTATAACACTGTTGGATAGACCCACTTGACAGCTGATTAACTTTAGAATCAAACTTTTTCCTTGAGGAGTAATTCATTGCACAGTGTTAGCTGAAATCACTGTTTCAAACTGAGATGTGTAATGACTCTGAGTAATGACTCATTGCCATGGATTTGCTCTTTTCTACCACCGTTCCGCACTAACAAGTTTTCATTGCCTTGTTGTTTAGTGTAGACTAGAGGAGGCTGTTTCAAACCTCACTGAAGGTCCAGACAATTGAGGTGAGACATCAAGAATTGTTCCATCCACATCCATCTCCTCTACACCACAGGCTCACTGCAAACAAAATGAAGTAAATGAATTAGACTTTCATGTTGATCAAAGTTTTGAAAGGCAGGGTACAGGATGACATCGCGAAGGTTATTTTTGTTTATGTATTTTGTTTGGGTTTGTTGGTAGCATTGAATGTTTTAAAGTTCTGCAAGATTTCTAAACTTGAGAACAGCAAATACAACATTTCTTGCAACAATTATGAACAGCCATTGCTGCTACATAAATCACCAGCAGGAATTTCTGTTTTGTTTTAAGAAATAGTTGGTTGTAAAATGAGGGTTTCACCTTTTCCTTTACAACAAAACTTGACGGCGTTCTTTTGATTTGTATCATTGATTTCAAGATGTTCTTCAAGCAATCAGAGTACACTAGAGTGATTTAAATCTGATTGAATATCAAATCTCCTGTACCCTGCCTTGGCCAATTCAAATCCATAACGTTAACTCATAACATAATCAGTTAATTTTTCTCGACCTAAATTCTAAAATCATATCAAGCATACAGTGTCCAGACTTCAAATCATTAACCAAGTTGAGGCAGTTCTTTATGCATGTTATGGTATGAATCGTTTAGAGCACCCTGACTAAGGGAGCTGAGTAAAGTGGGTAGGAATTGAGTATGGATGGCACTGTGTGAACAATAACTTTGCTCAATTTATGTTGATTTCTACTGCAGGGCTACCTCAATTCTGAGATTAATTAGTTTTGAAAAAAATCACTTTTTTATGTTATATAATATTATATTATATGAAGATCAAAAGAGTGCGTATCTTCACACATGTCATCTGTATCTAAAATGACCCCAATTGACATCCACAAATGATCAAAGGTCAGTGACTTGAGAAGTGGCATCCACAAATGATCAAAGGTTGTGAGTTGAGAAGTGGCATCCACACATAATCAAAGGTCAGTGAGTTAAGAAGTGGCTTGCACACATGATCAAAGGTCAGTTAATTGAGAAGTGGCATCCACACATGATCAAAGGTCAATGATTTGAGAAGTGGCATCCACACATGATCAAAGGTCAGTGAGTTGAGAAGTGGCATCCACACATAATCAAAGGTCAGTGAGTTGAGAAGTGGCTTGCACACATGATCAAAGGTCAGTTAATTGAGAAGTGGCATCCACACATGATCAAAGGTCAATGATTTGAGAAGTGGCATCCACACATGATCAAAGGTCAGTGAGTTGAGAAGTGGCATCCACACATGATCAAAGGTCAGTGAGTTGAGAAGTGGCATGCACACATGATTAAAGTTCAGTGACTTGAGAAGTGGCATGCATACATGATTAAAGGTCAGTGAGTTGAGAAGAAACATGAAACATTTTCATGAGAAGAAGAAAACCAAGACATTTCAAAAGGGATTAGAAATCGATTCCATGTCATGTTTAAAGACATTACACAGGGTTATTGGGTTGAATCTAAAGAAATGAAAGGCAAGGAATGTACCACCAAAGGAAATTAACAACAGAAGTAAACCTTTGAAAATAAAAGTGT
>JAJGQC010000767.1:0-43293 GCA_021014325.1 Plazaster borealis | reverse complement strand
GTTTCCTTACATTGTGGGTGATGCCCACAATGTTTAAAACAGAAAAGATTAAAGAAAAGGATCATAGTCTAGTCACAACCTGTGGAAACCCCACTATGTCGCTCTACTAAGCACGTCCGGCCGTCCGCATTCAGTGTGAAGAATGTTAAAGTTTTAGTATGAAGCTTCAACAAAGTGTTGAGTTGTTTTATGGAATTTAAAATCCCAAGTGAGATCAGTATACAGTGACAGTCATGTTTTGTGGTTCTCAATCATGTTTTTAAGGAAATGTTAAAGTTTTTGGAATAAAACAATGCTAGGCTAAACATTGCCCCTGGATTTTAAAGAGCCAAAGTCAGAGTAAATGTTGAAGTTTTAAAACTGACTTCTAACTTTTACTTACAACCAGGCAACATCACAACAGACTTGCACATATTACACAGTCACACTAAGAATGAAACTCCTGATTGTTTCAATGGTTCCAGATGAGTGAGTTAAAACAATGAGATACCTTGAATGCCCAAAGCTCCTTAATGCAATGATGTATCGATTTGAAACTTATATCACATTTTGCCACTGACATGCAGATTTGTATGAAGAATAAAACTCATTAGTATGACAATCTGCTCCAGTTGAACGAGCTAAAACAATGAAAACCTTGAGTGGCTCTAACTCCCTTACTGCAATGATGTATCAACTTTAAACTTATATCAAATGTTGTCATTGACATGCAGATTCATATAAAAGAATAAAACTGCGTAAGTATGACACCCGTTCCAGTTTATCGAGCTAAAACAATGAAAAGCTTGAGTGGACGTAACTTTTTCTTGCAATGAATTATCCACTTGAAACCTGGATCAAATATTGCCACCAACATGCTTATTCATGTCAAAGAATATAACTCTAATTATGACAATGTTTCCAGTTGAATGAGCTAAAACAACAATATAGAAAGGTTTCTTTTTGGCTTTTAAGAGCTGTACAGAGTGAGCCTATGTAATAAATTTTCATCCGTCTGTCTGTCTGTATGTACGAGCTACATTGAGGGCTATTTGTAGGTGGTGGGAACTGTACTTGTGGGGCTCCTTACTGTGGGGTCATGCCCACAATACTTGGTAAAACAGAAAAGATTAAAGAAAAGTGGATCATGAGTTCTAGTCACAACCTGTGGAAACCCCATCATGTCGCTCTACTAAGCACGGTCCGGCCGTCCGCATTCAGTGTGAAGAATGTTAAAGTTTTAGTATGAAGCTTCAACAAAAGTGTCGAGTTGTTTTATGGAATTTGAAATCCCAAGTGTAGATCAGTATACAGTGACAGTCATGTTTTGTGGTTCTCAATCATGTTTTTAAGGAAATGTTAAAGTTTTTGGGAATAAAAATAATGCTAGGCTAAACATTGCCCCCTGGATTTTAAAAGAGCCAAAGTCAGAGTAAATGTTGGGTTTTTAAAACTGACTTCTAACTTTTACTTACAACCAGGCAACATCACAACAGACTTGCACATATTGGCATAGTTACACTAAGAATGAAACTTGTGATTGGTTTCCAATGGTTCCAGATGAGTGGTTAAAACAATGATACCCTTTGATTGTCCAGGCTCATTAATGGTAATGATGTATCGATTTAAAAATTGACATTACATTTTGCCACTTGACATGCAGATTTGTAAAGGAAAGAATAAAACTAATTAGTGGGTGACACCTAAGTGCCCAGTTGAACAAGCTAAAATAATGAAAAACCTTGGAGTGGCTTAACTCTTATCAATGATATCAACTTTAAACTGAGACAATGTCATTGACATGCAGATCTATAAGGGGAAGAATAAAACTCAGTATGACACTCCATCCAGTTATTTGAGTTTGAAACAATGAAAAGCTTGAGCGGATGCAACTTTCTTTTCAAAATACCATTCACTCTGAAAACCTGGATCAAACATTGTTAAATTACCATGCTTATTCATGCCAAAGAATAAGAACTTCTACTACATTAAATGTTTCCAGTTGAATGAGTGCCAAAACAACAATATAGAAAGGTTTTAGAACATGAATGTTCCCAAAAGTGCAACCCAGGAAAGCCCAGGAATCATCTTACTCAGGCTTTATTTTTGTAAAATATCAGGCAAAATCTTTGACTCTGCCTCTCTTACAACTGGGACCCGAGGTCCTGTGGACCTACAGTATTTGTTTCTCCCAGTCAACCTCTCTCTCCCCCATCCCTGACTCCTCTGTCACCCCATACTGCTGACAAGTAGGCAGTGTTCAAGCGCATGTTTGTTAATGCACCCACTCCTCATAACATCATTTGATCAAATGATTGGTTTTTTAATAGACATTGTTTTTTTCTATCGCGATCGGCAGTTGCCATGGCAGCTTATTATTCTTTGAAGTTTTTGTTTTACGTTGAAGCTGATTTCCTCTAGATTTGAATTTCAAATTTGGAATGAAATGTTCTTGCAACCATACTTCTCGTTCAGAAATCCACATAGTGGTGCACGCACAGTTGTATACTTTCAGGCAAAACATTGTTTTAGTGTTCTGTTTGTTAAGGCGGTTTTGATTTAAAGGCTGTTTGACAGCTTTTGCCTTCTGCATGACTAGCCTGTCCCATTCCCACATTGAAACTGCATTGGAACTGACATCTGACCTATTCAAAAGAATACACCTGGCTGTCCAGTCTACAAGAAAAAAATGTTTACAGTCACAGACTCACGACTGTGTGTGGTAGCTTTGCTTTATCCTTGATTCATTCTCCTGATTCCCACTGCAAAGAACCTGAACATTGAACCTGTCACCTAGTTCAAGTCCAACCATATGATGCACGGTCAGGCCAAAGCCTTCCTTGATGATTTTTGAATTCTTCTTAGCTTTGCATTTATGTAATGAAAATGATATCATTACAATGGGAACTAATATGTTGGTCATTGCCTTGAAACATGTCCATCACTTACTGAACCCCTTAAAAATACACATTATGCACTTAGAGGAAAGTTTTCCAAATGCTGATCAAAAATCAATGATGTTGTATTTGACAGCACAGTTTATAATGCAAATAATGCTCATAGTGTGACCCAAGATTGTACCTTTTAGTAAGTCAACAGTGTACAAACAATGTGAGAGATATTCAGTGTATTACCTGAATATGAAAAGACTCTAAAAGCTAATCCTTAATGGGCTTGGTTAGTAAGACAACCAACAGGCTTTGATTGGTCTGTGATAAGTATCATTCTTCATACCAAAATACTTTGCATATCCACTAGCCGCTCCATTTTGGAAGTTAAATATAAAACACTACATGTTATAAGTCAAGATTTACTTCGTTTGCATAGGCTGTCTGAATCCTCATCTGTGTAGAATCCCCCCTGTGTTTAAGACAACTGATGTTCTACCCTTTAATCGTTACAGATGCACACTGCCAAATCACTGTCAGTGATAATGAAGGAAAGGTACGGCTGAACACCGAGCTAAATTTCCTCTCTGTGGAGTACTCATGATACACTACTTTTAGAAAAGATTTCATTCCAAAGTTTGAATTTGCAAAACTCAAAACAAGATAAAGTTCTCAGCAATGCCTAGTCTTTTTATTTTCTTGCCTTAGAAACAATTGGGGGAAAGGCAGAGGCTGCTATGTTGATTTTCAGATGAATCAGTGGGCCTGGAAAACTTCAACTTTTCCAAATTATTTTGTCATCCCTGTCTATTTTTTTCCGAACATGAATTTTACGTTTTTAATTGTGTATTTAATGTTTTTAGTATTTGTTCACTAGAATTTAAATATTGCTCATAATGCCCTGCATAAATTGAGAATGTCACATTCAACTCACCTCATAATTGATGTGAGATTATTTTAATTAAATTCCATAGGAATGTACTTATGAATTTTTGTAATACATTCTACAACTTTCACTTTATTTTTAGTGGTGATAAAGAAAATTTCAAGTAAATAAATCAATGGCAAGAAATTCTGTGTTAACTCATGACATTCTTCCATGTTTGTGTACTTACTTGAAGGATAATTTCTAGATATGAAATGCAAACTATATTATTGACTGAAGTAGAGAAAGCACACCAAGTTTGCACTTCTTGTCCCTAATAAAATATTAATAAAGAAGGATCACTACACATCTGAATTACCAACAAGCTGTGCTTTTGATTTTATCAGTAGGTCTTGTTCACTGCCAGAATAGGAGGTAATCTTAAGGGGCAGCTGTATTTTTTACTTTCAGTAGTTATGTAGTGCAAACAAGGCTTTTTATGTAATTATAGTGGTTGTCTCTCGATTTGTTATTATATCCTTTTTTGGTATTTGATTTATTTATATATAATGTTTACTTGCCTTTTTGATATCTAGATACGGATAAACCAGCAGTAAAACCAAATGTCCGGTGTTAGGTTTGTAACTATAAGCACAACTAAAAGACACTTACTCCCTCCTCCAAGCATAAAAAGGAGAAAGAAGTAAAAATTTTGGAAGAACTCTGCTAAGAGATGAAAATGGACTCAGGCTATAGCACAGATTAGAAAGCATTTACAGCATGAGGAGGAACATGAAAGTACAACACCAATGGGGATCTATAGGGCTTCCTGTGAGAAGCTGGTCTTATCCAATGTAGGTCATGTGGAATCTGTAAAGGTCGATAAAGGCAGACGTAATAAGATTACAACAGATTCTGCCAGAAAAGATGTAGTTTGAAGTTCTGTTTGGTGTTTGTAACGTCATTATAGGTTACTAACTAGATGCGACAGTGATACCAATATACTTAAACAGATATCTTGATATATCTTAACCACAGTGCTGGTGAGTTTTGCAGATCAGACTTAATAAGAAATGTTTGGCAAAGAAAATTGTATCCAACTGACCACTGAGAAAGATTCAGTGATTATGGAACAATACAAGGCCTTGGTCTTCTTGTTAAATCAAACTCAATAGGAGGTATCCCAACAACAAGTCACTTTGTGTGGAGAAGATTTGCTAGAAGAGAGGGAATTTCCAGCGAACTGTCATCTGCATTTAGATCTTATGACAGGAAAAGGAAGGCAAATGATATCGGCGTCTGCTTAAGTCGGGATTAGGCTACCTCTGAAAAGTTTAAAGCGATGAAGGCTATACATCATTGGGGAGTGGAGCATGATGCAGATGGAAATCGACAAATCTTCCTTCCGTTCTAGATCTAGAGGGATTTCTGTCAAAAGCCACTTACCAGAGGCACAATAAAAGGCAAAACTACCCTGCGGAAGTTCAAAGATGAAGCCTTCTTGAGTGGTGATGGTAAAGAGCCTGGAAAGAATTTATTGTCAGAAAGTGCACAGAAGATCAAATGACAAGTACACATTCTGGGAATCCATTCGTTCCATAGGATGAGGTCCTGATTGTAAGCAGACTGACTTGTTTAATGCCAGACGGTGGGGTTGTTTTAGCATTGTAAATGAATGCCAGGAAATGGTCAATGTGAGATAACCATGGGCTGACCTGTTGCAACGCATTGAAACTATAGATTATCTTGGAGTCTGCTCTTCAGCTCATTCTCTTGCCTGCCTATCAGAGGGGAAAGTGTCTCTTCAAACTGGTACCAGTATTAATTCCAGCTGATACAGTTGAGGCCGTTAAGCCGCTTGGTAAAGATGAGACTGGATTCAGGAGTGTTCTGATATAACTCTTAATTTTCCTAATGACCCAAAATCTACTGGTTACGCTAATGGATGGCAAGTTAACAAAGAAAGGACTAATGCAATGGGAGGCCAGCTGCAGAATGCTTCACTTAACACCAGTAACTAAATTTACCGCCACAGAGCATCAACAATATATGCACTGCAAGATAAACGTGTAGAGCAAGAACGCCAAGCTTACTGCATATGAATGGAGGACATCAATAAAATGTATCAGTGTCTCTGGCCATCCGAGAAATCACAACTGTTGGGAAGTACTGGAAAAGATAGATGGAAAAGGTAACTACATGTATCTTTTGTTTGTATTCATTTTAGCCCTGACAACATTTTATATGAGTCAAAATTAAAACTCTGCAAAAATGTCTGATTGTACAGTTTGATTTTCATTAGCATCTTAGCAAAAATTTCGAATTTCAGCTAGGCACTCAATTTAACAATGCTGGGCCATCAAATATCACTAAGAACTGCATTTCGTAAATAATATTAAGTAATCTTGCATTGGCACTGGCATCATGTTAATTTGAAAGCTATTATTGAAGGTATAATTGAACTATTGCCAACAAGTCATAAGTAATAAGGAGATCAAAACATAAGTCTCACTGCATTGTCTTACAAGTCCCTTCGATGTTGAAGCCTGAACCAAGGAGAGTTATGTGTCTTCCCTTGCCTACAATAATTTTAGTGACGGTTGGAAACAAATCCAAAAAGAATTACTAAAGAAAAACAAAAGTCTTAGCAAATGTCTCCAGTTCTAAAATACATTTGTTTGCCAAATGATTAAAGTACTCAACATTTTTATCAGAAACCAAACTATATGAATTTACAAACATATCATTTAATGTTGATTTGGGAGATTAGAATGTTATAACATGCCATTTACGTTGATCAGTTAGTTGGTATTATTTTCTTCATTCAACGGCAATAATTAAGCCGACAGTAAGACTGTTGATTTTTTGTGAATTTAATTTTGTATTTGCTTTTTCTACCAACAATATCGTTTTAAAACTATTAACCTTTATTACATTTAGTTCAGAATTTTTGAATCAAAAGATCTCCATGGGGAGGAATGTCAGTTCATCTTGTGGACATTGTAGTTGTGCATGCAATCTGGGTTTAGAAAAATGTAATTTTTACATGACCAACAGCATTTTTCCCTGTATTTCAGAACCTCCAACAAAACAATCCAAAAGAGCGCAAATTCCTCCAAGGACAACATCATCAGCATCCCCAAGCTCTGTGAGATCTGGTGAGTTAATAAGACATTACCCCAATTCAGTGATGGCATTAACATTATTTTAGGCATAGATTCATGATTGGACCAATTGCTAATGCTTAGAATTTGTGATTTTGGAACCTGATGAATCTTTTAGCAATCCTCGTATTATAAATATAAATATCATGGTCCATTAACAGCGGCTTGCCACCATCCAGTCAGTAACAGTGAAGGCAGGCTCCTCACACTGTTCTTGCCGAAGTATCTAAATAACACAACAGCTGATTTCGTATGAGAGGAATTTGTACAAGTTAGAGTAGTAAGGGCTGTCATTATGTCTTCTTCAGTGTGTGTAAATGATTCTAGTTGTGAGGCAACTGACTGTGGCGCATAATAATTGTTACATAAGTTCATTTTGCTGAATCAATAGGCATATGCAAAGAGCAACTCATTTAATCTCCACCCATTTAATCCTGGGTTTGCCTGAAGATACAATTGTTTGCAGAATATGTGTTTGATCATGCGCACTACTTACACATAATCCTTATGAATGTGAGTGTTTATACATTGCGAGCTCACCCAAAACCCCACATAAAAAAAATTATGTTTAAGAAGGACACTTGGGTAAAACCGCCTCAAACTAGATAGTTAACGCAGTTTAGGAATTTGTGAATTTGATTCAATGACATAAATGTGTATGATGTTATTCCTGTTACTTTAGGAGTTAAAAGACCTGCAGAGCCCTTCAGCCCTTCCACTCCTTCCACTTCAGGCATGCCAGGTAAGGTACTAAAGCAACCATAAAATATTGCCAATAAATGTAAACAGATGCAATCAGCTGGAGTTAATTTTTAAATATACTTGAGAACTGGCTTGAATGATAATTGTCAATGTAACTGTCATTTGAAAATGTTTCTTGGTCTATCTTGTCTAGTGGTATTGTGGTGCTTCTCACACTTTTTGATTCACCAAAATCAAACTATTATCAAAATTCAAAATTTAACATGACCAAGATAATTTGTTCTTGCATTTCAGAACCCTCTACAAGACAATCCAAAAGAGCGCAATTTCCTCCAAGGGCAACATCATCAGCATCCCAAAGCCCTGTGAGATCTGGTGAGTTAATAAGACATTACCCCAATTCAGTGATGGCATTAACATTATTTTAGGCATAGATTCATGATCCATAGATTCAATCCTTGTATTATAAATATATTTAATAAACACCTTACAGAGTTTATGCACTCTGATTGGTCGAAGACTGGTCACGTGGGGGTGTATTAGCAAGTGATATAAAGACTGGCTCTGTGAAGTTGCGAAGAACTGGCCCCTACACAAGTGTACAAGGGTTTGCCTGAAGATACAATTGTTTGCAGAATATGTGTTCGATCATGCGCTCTACTTACACATAATCCTTATGAATATGAATGTTTATACATTGCGAGCCCACCCGAATGCCCGGTCGTATTGGGCACTTTGGGCTATAGACGCTTTTTCATGAAACTAATAGGGTTTGAAAGATATTTTACAGGTAGAATATAATAATTCACACAGCTATCCCTCGAAATTGTGTGGTTTTCCTTTTACTTCATGAACTAACACGGTCCGCCATTTGTAGAACAAAATTTTTGACTCCACAAAATGGAAGACCATGTTAATAAAAGGAAAACCACAATATGTCCGTTTAAGAAGAAGATTGCTCAAGGAAAACCGCCCCAACCTAGATAGTTAACGCAGTTTAGGAATTTGTGAATTTGATTCAATGACAATACATTTTGGTGATAAAATGTGCATGATGTTATTCCTGTTACTGAAAGACCTGCAGAGCCCTCCAGCCCTTCCACTCCTTCCACTTCAGGTAAAGTACCAAAGCAACCATAAAATACATTTCTACTTGTGTGCCTTAATGGGAGACACATGCTTATAGGGTTTACTGAGTAAGGAACTACAATGAGATTGAAGCTGATGTCATGTTAGATTTTATTGCCTTACACCATCCACCTAGCTCCCTGCCAGTTGATGATATGGTCGGTTTTAGGAGAATTCTTGATGACGGCATATTTTTTTAAGTCCCCTTGTCACAGATGTGCTCAGTTTTTACTCAGTGTAAATACATCATTCAGAATAAGGCAATAAAAGAGTGGGACAAGGTCTTGAACGTTCGCTTAAAACCGGCAGGGTCGTGGCCGTGCGATAAAGGATCGAGCCTTCCGAGCTGAAGGCGAGGTCCTTTATCGCATGGCCACGACCCTGCAAGGTTTTAAATGCACGTTCAAGACCGAGTCACCACTCTTTTATTCCCATTCATAAATGCCCTTTTGTTAAAAAGGGTAATAATGTTGGAAAATATGTAATTATGTAAAATATGTAATTTCTCACTAAAATATTTGAATCTGAAAAAGACTTCAGGCCTGAAGTCTTTTTCGAAATACAGTTTGTAATGTCAACTGCATTCTACGGAGTCCTGTAAAGCATGACAAAAATCGCTTAGGATTTTCGCCAATATCTCGAAAACGGAGCCGTCTTGTGAGATGACATTTTCACAGGTTAGTTTTGTGGTGTATATCTACAATCGTAAAGGATTGAAACGGACTAACAGTTCAAAATACCAAACATATCCATTACCTTTAAGATCTGTATAAGCCATTGGATTTTAGAGAATTTAATTTTGTTGTGAAAACAAAACTCAATAATCTACACAGCAAAGTAGATTTACACATGGTGTTACCACAAACCCAAATGAACACTCATACCTCGCCATGCAATGCCTCAAAAACCATACAGAGTAATAATGTGCAAAAATAACATGTCGGATCATAGGGGTTTCGGAACATAGTGGTGTCGCAATACCGGGGTTGCAGAATATAGGGGTGTCGGAATATAGGGATGTCAGTACATAGGGTTGTCGGAACATAGGGGTGTTACCATTGATTGCGTTATGAGTAAACTAACGCCCGCGTAAGCTTACGCGCCACAAGTATGTTTAAACACTTCTAACTGTGTTTATATCGCCAGTTTAAACATGGCCATGTGATCACCTCTCGGCCAATCAGAATGGATAAACTGTCTCGGGTATTTATGAATAGGTAATAATGGTACACTGCCTGGTGGAGGCCAAGATCTGGCTGAACCTTGTTTGTATCCAGATTGCCTTGAAGGGTGTTAGGTGCTGGATTGTTGAGAAGGAAGGGAGATGAATCAAACACTTCCAGGGAGACATTTGCTAAAAGTTACACCACACTCACTAAGCCACAATGATTTATTGTATCGATGCCTCAGTTGTCCAACAACCTAATCAGATCAAGCTTTTATTGTTCCAAACATACTCAGTGCAGTCAATATTTTCAACCCTTTCCAATATCAGACATTCTCAAGATGATCAGAGCTTATTAAGTTCTGTTATTGTCTGAACAAACAAAATGTTACACAGTGAAGATTTGTACTTGTTGTCGCCTTCTATTAATTTGAATATAAAAATAAACAAATAGAAGCAAAGTGGTATTCTCACATGATCATTTCTTTTACCTGACCTTTTACAAAAACTAATCTGTCAGTAAACTCTCTTCATCCATTTTCTTTAGGCTCATACATGTTGTAGGTGATAAGGCTTTATATTTGAGGCCACTCCTATTTGAAAGTATAATTTTATCATTGTAACTTGGAAAAATATTGTTTGCTATTTTTCTTTTTCAGAAGCTCATAGAACATTTTCAAGCTCAAGCTGGTCCAAATCTGGTGAGCTTAGAGTAATAATCAGATCAGTAGTGGCATTGTTTTGTATGTGAAGTATGCATTCAATCATAACAATTTACATTCAGTGCATTTGTTTTTACCTAAGGAACCCAATGCATACCTATTATAAATGAGCTGTCAGTTATGAACAATACAGTAACACGGACACTGGTTCAAACAAGCTTCTGAGGCCAATGATGATTCAGGGTACAATTGTTATAATCAACAATCTGCCAACTATCCCACACTAATTTCTTCAGAGTCAGACTGAGTTGTATGACTCCAGTACAAGATTTTGACTTCATTCTGATTAAAGATATGGAATGGATTTCAACTCATTCAAATAAGTGCCCAAAATTAGACTCGGTTGGACTATCAAATTCTTATTTCAATCAACTTACTTGTATTCAAAGATAAGTAAGAGTTTTCAGAATTTACAGCATCAAAGTATTCAGCTAAATTTTCAAGTTATATTGTTTGTTGGAAACAAATATTATGCACACTCCTTAATCCTTTTCTTTATGCTCAAGGGGCTGTAATTTAATATTGTTGACTGCGTGAGGGACATGACTTAACCATAATGCCTTCATTTTTCAGGTCCTAGCTTTCACAAGATGGACCAGCCAAAAGGGACTTGGTTGTTCGCGAAAACATTTTCGGCCTTAAGTCGCAATGGACAAAAGCAAAGAGTGAACAGGTAAGCCAAAGGATCTTTTGCCAAGTGAGGATTTAAGGACATTTCAACGTACCAATCACCTTATATTTTTTCCTGCTACATTGTTTCAAATGTCTTTTTTATTTGATGTATTTTGTTATTTTTATTCTATTCATTTTTATTTTCATTTAAAAATAAGGGTGTTGGGGAATTCATTAGAAAAAATCTGCAACTATGACCCCCCCCTCCCCAATCCAGTCTATATTGAGGCTTTTGAATATTCTGATTCATTCCATGTTGCACTTACAACTCTGACAAAGAGTGGTCACACCTACCGCCCATTCATGACATTGTATCCCTCATGCAACATGATCTAACTAAAACTACTTTTCTTTCGCATGGGTAAGAATTTCCTGCAGGTACATGGCACCGCAATGGCCTGCCTATTCTAACAAAAGCCAACTTTGAAGGCAGGCGCATGTTGGCGTCAGCCCCAGTGCCGCCTCCCTGGGTCTGGTGGCGCTACTCTCGTTGACATCTTTTTCATCTGGACCAGCTGAGTGAAGCCAGCCTCGTGAGCTTTCATTAACAACATAAATTCCTTCCCACAGGACCATCAAATTCACGAGCCAGATGATACTCAACCAAAAAGATACCCCCTTTCTGGATGTTAAGGTTCTAAAGAGGGATGATGGTTTAATCACAGATCTACTTTGTTAAACCCACAGATAAACATTAATACCTCCAGCCAACCAGCTGTAAGCCCGACACTGCACAAAGCCAACGCATGCCTACAGTCAGGCCCTCAGACTCTGTAGCAATCTGCTCTGATGATTCTGATTTTATCCACCACTCACAGGAACTTAAGGAAACACCTTATGTCCCAGGGGTCATGGCTACCTAGCAGTCCATCGATAAATCCAGAAGTCAAGCCGGGCTGCTTGTTCTAGGGGCTTTGAGTATTTTTCCAAAGGACCTAGCAAACAGGTGAGTCTGCTAAAGGGGAAGGTACCTGCATGTTGTTACTTTCCACCCCCTCTACTTCCTCCCATTAAGTAAAATAACCAGTTCCAACCACTTCATAGCCCTTAACCACACATCAGATCGACTTCAACATGCTGTACAGGAAGAACCCGCCAGATTGCCTACAGACGCCCATCCAGTCTCAGGGATCTCTTCGTCCACAAGGGCAGAAAGTCTCCCCATTAATGATAATGTTTATCCCCCTTTACCACAGGGAGATTTTTGTGTGTTCCAATACTTCCAAACGCGTCGATCATGTAGACAACACATCCAGAGGATTGGACTCCCTTCACCAGCCATACCAGGTGGTACCACCCATAAGACAAAGGGTCATGTCACCTGTACCACCAACACCAATCTCATCTATCTCATATATTGCAAAGTTTGTGGTGTTCAATATATAGGTGAAACAAGAACTACACTCAAGAGGTTCCTCGGCCATAGATCCCGCATAGTCCCAACACCCAAGAAAGCTGGATGCACAATGAGGGACATCACTTCAATCTTCCTAATCACTCGCATTTCTGACAGGATTTTACAGGCTGAGGCACTAGGTAACCACAGAGAGACTGTTCAGTCTGAGTAAGGGAGAAAACTGTGGATAAGGCGCCACTCCAGACCATTTCAACCCTCCATGGTCTGAGAATATCCACGAAGGAAATAACTTATAATCTTTTGTGCTTTGCCTCTCTCCTTTTCTGCAGATTTCTTCCTTTTTTAGTCTGCCTCTTACTCCACTAATTAATTACTTTTATCCCCCTTGTCCCACCTTTGCATTTCCTGTTGTGGTCAAAACCAGCCCTTCTTTCCCCTTCACCCCCCCTACACTTTTTGTCTCTCCTTATTCATTGTACACCCATTGCATTCTCTGTGTGCTTTCTGCCTCTCTGTCTATTCACAGTATTTCCCACCTTGACTGCTTTCTGCTTACACTTGTATACCTATTTATGTGTGTTGTGTTGTCAGAGTTTTTTTACCGAGAAAGACTCTGCTAGGGTCGGTAAAGCAAATCAGGCCGTTGAACTTATTTTTTGCATTTATACCACATGTCCTTTTTGGTAGGCAGTTTGCAACAGCTAATTCTATTTTCTCTTGCATATAAGGCTTACTCTCACTTAGGAATTGTACTATACCAAAAATTTTTTTTTACATAAAAGATTTCCCTATTATAGGGTTAGATGACTGATGATATGTTTTTATTTTTTTTATCTTGTAGGTAAGCAGGAGGTATTGACCTTTTAGAGACTAATCCATCTGTTTTGGAAGATGCTGGCTCCCTGAAGGAGAAAGTTCGATAAGTAAAAACTAAAATCTTCAATGAAAGGCAAAAAGAAAGGAATAAAACAGTATCAATGGATTAGGTCGATCTTAAGCCACACCTTGTTTTCATTTAAAAGGTGTGTACAACATTGGTAAGGTTGAAAATATAAATGTTCAATAGATTTGCACACATAATCTCGCTTATATGGGTATAAAAATGGTAATGGTGGAAAACTTCCATTGGAAATAGTTTTAGCTTGAAATGCTATAGTGGTTTTTAGGAAATGAGTAAAATAAGTGTCTTTTTCCTGCACGATAAAATTCGATGTTTGAAAAAGTTAATCACATAATGGGACAGTTTTTCACTGTTTTCTCATGACTCTGAAGACCGAGTTTAGCTAAAAACTTTCACAGGTTTGTTATTTCATGTATATGTTATTCTACTGCACGCAGAGTAGATTAATCGGAATCCCAGGGAGACTTCTCAGTTCTGGAAAAGAACTGTCCTGCTTATGCTTAACTACTACCTGGTTACTACTACCTAGTCATCGTCCGATGACTAGAGCAAGCTAAAGCAAACTAGTCGAACTGTTGACACCTACTAAGAACTCACTCCGCGGCAGTGTAGTTAATCAACGAGAAGTCCCCTCGATCCACATATAGCGTAAAGTAGTAGTCCCGGCCGATTTCTACCTCCCGCCCAGGTAGTTGTTAATAAGCAGGACAGTTCTTTTCAGAACTGAGAAGTCTCCTCTGATCTCCGATTAATCTACTCTGGCAGAAGAAATAAATAGCAAGACAAGTTCTCAAAGGACAAATCTACTCAGCAAGTAGATATACACATGGTGTTACCGCAAACCAAATATAATAATAATAATCACAATAATAAAACACACTTATATAGCTAAATCCATTTTACAATGCTCCCAGGCATTAATTGCATATCATCAGTCATCTAACCCTATAATAGGGAAATCTTATGTAAAATTTTTCTTGGTATAGTACAATTCCCAGGCGCTTTACAACAAGAAAACTAAAATATACATTAAACTGGATAATTGTAAAGTATGTTCATTTTCACCACCTTGTCTCTCGTCTTAGAATTAACTGATGGTTGCTGTTATGGAAAACAATCATTTGGTTTGGTGTAATATAGATGCTGTGATATACAAGGACATAATGAAGTACATGTAACAACTGTGAATAACATTTGGTAATGTGGGAGCCAAGTATGTTCATCAGTAGACAGTGCTCTGGTCTGTAATAGAAAAGAGAAACAAATTTTTGGGAAATTGGTCTTGTTGTTTGTATTATAATTCGAGGACATAATGTTGTCACAACTGTGGATGTACATGCATGATGTAAGTGTGGGCCAACTAAGCATTTTCCTCAAAACTTTCATTTATGTTGAGAAGTAAATGATGAACTTGAACTTTAAAAAAGAAACAAAACTGTTTGTGCTTTTGAGATGATTAACTGTAATAGAGGAAGATATAACTACATCACAGCTGTTGTAGATACAAAATGTTGTAATGGGCCTAGTATGTTCGCATCTTTACATTTGGCTCGAGAACTAGATGATGAATTTTGAATTTAACAAAATACACACAAACTATTTGTGCTTTTGACATGATTAGAAATAGAGTCAGAACTAACGACACCACAGCTGTAGATCGAATGTTGTATTGGGCCAAGTATCTTTGAATCTTTACATTTGGCTTGAGAACTAAATGATGAATTTTGAATTTTACAAAATACACACAAACGGTTTGTGCTTTTTGACATGATTGGTTGTAATAGAGGTAGAACTAACGAAACCACAGCTGTAGATAGAATGTTGTATAGGGCCAAGTATGTCGCATCTTTACATTTGCCTCGAGAACTAGATGATGAATTTTAATTTAACAAAATACACACAAACTATTTGTGCTTTTGACATGATTAGAAATAGAGGTAGAACTAGCGAAGCCACAGCTGTAAATAGAATGTTGTAATGGGCCGAGTATGTTCGCATCTTTACATTTGGCTTGAGAACTAGATGATGAATTTTGAATTTAACAAATTACACACAAACTATTTGTGCTTTTTACATGATTAGAAATAGAGGTAGAACTAACGACACACAAACTATTTGTGCTTTTTGACATGATTGGTTGTAATGGAGGAAGAAATAACGACACCACAGCTGTATATAGATTGTGGTATTGGGCCAAGTATGTTCGCATCTTTACATTTGGCTCGAGAACTAAAAATGATGAATTTTGATTTTTACAAAATACAAACAACTGGTTTGTGCTTTTGACATGATTGGTTGTAATAGAGGTAGAACTAACGAAACCACAGCTGTAAATAGAATGTTGTATTGGGCCAAGTATGTTCGCATGTTTACATTTGGCTTGTATGAGAACTAAATGACTAAATTTGAATTAAACAAATTACACACAAACTATTTGTGCTTTTGACACGATTGGTTGTGATGGAGGAAGAAATAATGACACCACAGCTGTAGATAGATTGTGGCATTGGGCCAAAAATGTTCGCATGTTTACATTTGGTTTGAGAACTAAAAATGATGAATTTGAACTTTACAAAATACACACAAACTATTTGTGCTTTTTGACATGATTGGTTGTAATAGAGGTAGAACTAACGAAACCATAGCTGTAGATAGAATGTTGTATTGGACCAAGTATGTTCGCATCTTTACATTTGGCTTGAGAACTAGATGAAAATTTTGAATTTAACAAAATACACACAAACGGTTTGTGCTTTTTGACATGATTGGTTGTAATAGAGTAAGAAGTAACAACATCACAGATGTAGATAGAATGTTGTATTGGGCCAAGTATGTTCGCATCTTTACATTTGTCTCGAGAACTAGATGATGAATTTTGAATTTTACAAACTACAAACAAAGTGTTTGTGCTTTTTGACATGATTGGTTGTAATAGAGTAAGAAGTAACAACATCACAGATGTAGATAGAATGTTGTATAGGGCCAAGTATGTTCGCATCTTTACATTTGGCTCGAGAACTAGATGATGAATTTTGTATTTTTCAATATACACACAATGTGTTTGTGCATTTTTACATGTGTAGAAATAGCGGTAGAACTAACTAAACCACATCTGTAGATAGAATGTTGTATTTGGCCAAGTATGTTCGCATCTTTACATTTGACTCGAGAACTAAATGATGAATTTTGAATTTTACAAAATTACAAACAAACTGTTTGTGCTTTTGACATGATTGGTTGTAATAGAGGTAGAACTAACGACATCGCATCTGTAGATAGAATGTTGTATAGGGCCAAGTATGTTCGCATCTTTACATTTGGCTCGAGAACTAGATGATGAATTTTGAATTTAACAAAATACAAACAAACTGTTTGTGCTTTTACATGATTAGAAATAGAGGTAGAACTAACAACACCACAGCTGTAGATAGAATGTTGTATAGGGCCAAGCATGTTCGCATCTTTACATTTGATTCGAGAACTAGATGATGAATTTTGAATTTAACAAATAACACAAGCGGTTTGTGCTTTTACATGATTAGAAATAGAGGTAGAACTAACGAAACCACATCTCTAGATAGAATGTTGTATTGGGCCAAGTATGTTCGCATCTTTACATTTGGCTCGAGAACTAGATGATGAATTTGAATTTTACCAAATACAAACAAACTGTTTGTGCTTTTGACATGTTTGGTTGTAATAGAGGAAGAACTAATGACATCACAGCTGTAGATAGAATGTTGTATTGGACCAAGTATGTTCGCATCTTTACATTTGGGCTCAAGAACTAGATGATGAATTTTGAATTTTACAAAATACACACAAACGGTTTGTGCTTTTTGACATGATTGGTTGTAATAGAGGTAGAACTAACGAAACCACAGCTGTAAATAGAATGTTGTATTGGGCCAAGTATGTTCGCATCTTTACATTTGGCTCGAGAACTAAATGATGAATTTTGAATTTAATAATTTTTGACATGATTAGAAATAGAGGTAGAACTAACGAAACCACAGCTCTTGATAGAATGTTGTCTTGGGCCAAATAACTTTACATCTTTACATTTGCCTTGAGAACTAAATGATGAATTTTGAATTTTACAAAATACAAACAAAGTGTTTGTGCTTTTGACATGATTAGAAATAGAGTAGAACTTACAACATCACATCTGTAGATAGAACGTTGTCTTGGGCCAAGTATCTTCACATCTTTACATTTGGCTAGAACTAAATGATGAATTTTGAATTTTACAAAATACAAACAAAGTGTTTGTGCTTTTGACATGATTGGTTGTAATAGAGTAAGAAGTATGACATCACAGATGTAGATAGAATGTTGTATTGGGCCAAGTATGTTCGCATCTTTACATTTGGCACGAGAACTAGATGATGAATTTTGAATTTAACAAAATACACACAAACTGTTTGTGCTTTTGACATGATTAGAAATAGCGGTAGAACTAACAAAACCACAGCTGTAGATAGAATGTTGTATTTGGCCAGGTATGTTCGCATCTTTACATTTGACTCGAGAACTAAATGATGAATTTTGAATTTTGCAAAATACACACAAACGGTTTGTGCTTTTTGGCATGATTGGTTGTAATGGAGGAAGAAATAACGACATCACAGCGGTAGATAGAATGTTTGTAAGGGCTAAGTATGTTCATTTATTGCATCTTTTTATTTGGTTTGAGT
This sequence comes from Plazaster borealis, assembly GCA_021014325.1. Taxonomy (NCBI): domain Eukaryota; kingdom Metazoa; phylum Echinodermata; class Asteroidea; order Forcipulatida; family Labidiasteridae; genus Plazaster; species Plazaster borealis. Next base: position 25,053 of record JAJGQC010000767.1, on the reverse strand, counting down.
ACTAAAGATGATTACAATTTTCATACAGAATATAATCTGAATGTCACAACTGTATATGCAATTAAGAGAGGTTTGCGGTAACACCATGTGAATATCTCTTTTGAGTAGTGTTGGTTCTGAAAAAGAACCGGTTGTTAACGACTTAACGTTTCGATCAGTATGCTCTGATCGCCTTCAGGAAGAATGCTGGACTCTGTTGCCGGATGCTGCCTAAGTACTTGAGCTTGGTGTTGCAAGGGAAATTGATAAGATGGGCTTAGTTCGTGTAGGCTTGAGTGGGACTAAACCTAAACTGAAACCCACAGGAGTAGGCAGGGAGTGTGTGCTCACTGAACTGAATCAGTTGGTGACAAGCACAGGGAAGGAGAGGGAACCTATAGAGGAGACTGAGGGTATAGATGACCCAAGTCTAAGGGGTAGGGGATGTGACCTTGGATATAGGGGATCCATTAGTCGGGAGGAGTGGGAGCCAAATGTCACTGATGTGAAGCCTATGTCTTGAGGAACCGTGTCATGCTTGTAGATCTCGATGGCCTCTCTGATCCGTCTGGGGTGCCATGCCTGGATGGGAAGCGATGAGTTCAGCAGCACCCCAGTCTACTTGGTGGTCGGTGATGTTGGAGTGCTTGACGATGGCTGACTTCTCATAATCTCCCCTCCTTCCGTGCGCTCGGTGTTCTTTGAGTCTAGTGGAAGATTACGCCCGGTTTCCCGACTTAAACCTTCCCACATTCGCATGGAATGCGGTAAACTCCTGCACGTGTGGAGGATCTTGCTTGTCCTTATGAGATTGAAGAGAGCTTGAAGTTTCTTGGGGGCAGAGTGGTAGACCTTGATCCCTGCTTGTTGGAAGATATGCTGGAGATGGTGGGAAGGGGACCTAGAGTAGGGCAAACATACTGAGGGAGTGGGTGGTTGACTTTGGGTATAGACTGTGCAAGTCTCGTGCGTATTCAAACGTTGGGACCCGTTAAGCGCGTGAGTTTGTTTCCTTCCCGCGTTAAAGCATCGTGACGTGCGACCAAAGTGGTCCCAAAAATGTTCGAATACGCGCGAGACACACGGTCTATAGGGGACCCTTCCGTCAGGATTGGGGACTGGCTTGCTGGTCTTGACTTGTCTTGAGTTGTACTCGTTGCACTTCAGTGTAGTCTTCATGTGCTGCAACTCTTGCTGAAGGCTGTCTGGATCACAGATGTTGTAGGCACGTTGAACCAGAGTGCGGTTGACAGAAGACTTGATTCTTGGGTGATGGAAGGAACGCTGGTTGAGGTGGCGGTCGGTGTGGGTAGTTTTCCTGTAGATGCTGTGGTGGAGTTTGCCGTCTGGTTTCCTGGTGATGAGGACATCAAAGAAAGCGATCTTGCTTGACTGCTTTCGTTCCATGGTGATCAGAGAGGCCATCGAGATCTACAAGCACGACACGGTTCCCTCAAGACATAGGCTTCCACGTCCAGCGACATTTGGCTCCCACTCCTCCCGACTAGTGGATCCTCTATATCCAAGGTCAAATCCCCTACCCTTAGACTTGGGTCATCTATACCCTCAGTCTCCTCTAGGTTCCCTCTCCTTCCCTGTGCTTGTCACCAACTGATTCAGTTCAGTGAGCACACACACTCCCTGCCAACTCCTGTGGGTTTCAGTTTAGGTTTAGTCCCACTCAAGCCTACGTAACTAAGCCCATCTTATCAAGTTCCCGCTTCGCGCAACACCAATCTCTGAAGGCGATCAGAGCATACTTATCAAGCGTTGAGTCGTTAACCACCGGTTCTTTTCAGAACCAACACTACTCAAAGAGATATTCACATGGTGTTACCGCAAACCTCTCTTAGTTATACCTCCACCATGCAAAGTTTCAAATCCTACTTGTATATGCAATGTTGTATTGTTGGGAGTATTGTCATCTGTATAGCCTTTTTCTAATCTGAGACTTAAGTGGTGATTGTAATTTGGAAACAAATTTGAAAGTCTAACAAAATGATGAAATAGTTCGGATTTGTTTTATTTAGAAAAATTTGTTTCATTTTATTATTTTAAATTCAGCAAATTTGAAAAAATATGACTGTTTTATTTTTGTTTTTCTCTGAAAGGATTAGGCCTATAGGTATTAATAAGACAAAATTATGAAACCACACCTTAAGCTTTTGTTGAAAATAAAATGAAACATGTTTATTGTTGTTACAAATGATGTTGTCAAAATTTGAGGATTATTCAGATGTTACCCTTGTTTTGTTTAGTGTAATGAATGTTTAGGTTTCAATAACTGAATAGCTTGATCAAACAGATGTAACAAAACATCTTTAAAATCTTTTAGAAGTTACTGTTAAGCGAATGATCATTTACAATTCAAATCAAATAAAGATCACATTTGAACTAAGTGAAATTTAGCACAGGTTATTGTGGAAAATGGTATTACAAATTTGAACATAACAGTTGCAGTTCCAAAAATACAAATACTATCTATTTGCATATACTGAGATGAGAGCTTAGAGGCTATGTAAATAGTTAAAAGTTAATGCTGAACAAAGTGAAATTGGAAAATTTAGACATGTAGGCAAACTTGGATTCAAAAATATAACTAAGGACAAAATAATACTAAACTAGAATGCATGTGTGCCTTAATCATGCAAAAATATGAATTTTTATCCAAAATTTAAACAACGTTGAAATTATTATAGTTTCTTGCCCTTGGCTTTAGTTAGGTAAATACAAATGTTTTCTTCTTATTTTTATTTATCGCAAACATTGTTTTTTATGATGTAAGGTATGGTCACCATATGGTTAGTATAACTTACAGTCACCCTATGGGTAATATACATGTTAGCAACAGTCGCCCTATGGTTAATATACGTTCTGGTCGCCCTATGGTTAATATACATGTTATCTACAGTCGCCCTATGGTTAATATAAGCTCTGGTCGCCCTATGGTTAATATAACATATGGTCATCCTATGGGTAATATAATACAGGGTCGCCGTAACGGTCTATAAACAGTATGTGATTCATTATGGCGACCACCCAAAATGTATATTTTTCCAAAGGTTTGTTGAGGATTAAAATCATAAGTATAATTAAGCTACCAATACTGATTGGTTTTAAAACTAAAAATTAAAACAATCCATGTTGTGACAAATATACCCTGGTAACCCTATGGACCATATTTCATACGGTCGCCTTATTAGTGGGAAAACAGTTATATATATATATATATATATATATATGTAATTCGTTCAAACAAAAACTAAATTTCGATTTTCAGTTATTTCTTTTTGACCCGCCCACCCATATTTCGAATTTTTTTAACATTGACTAGCCAAGATTATTAATAATCACCTACAGCGCCCTCTTGTGCCATAGCAATCCCTCGCCATGAATTTTTTATACACACATCTGTCATCTGTGAGAGAAAACTAATTAGAATGTGCCCCTTGTTTTACCATCCAGATTAACTTTTGTCACAAGGTTAAGAATGTGCTTGATGAAAGGTTTTCACCGGCCACTCTTCTGCTGAGGAGTAAGAACGATAACTTGTGAGTAAGTTTTTACCGCAAAATTTTAGCCTTCGAAGCGTCACTTTCATTTCTCGTTGTGTTTGTTTGCCTATCCCTACTACTACTACAGTACTACCTAGTTACTACACTAGGCCCTATGCTATAGCATAGGGGTACTTCTAGAAACTATAAGGCTCCCCAGTGAGCCTTATTTATAGGGGTCTAATATTTTGGCCCTCCTTAACGCTATACGTTTTTGAAATCATCGTTGATAGGTGAAAGTTTTACAATTGTTCGCCATCAATAACTGAAGTTTCCTTTGTACTCTCCACCAAAAACTTTCCCCACACACTTAATATACATTCATAATGCTTGTATGGCCTTTTTTAAAAGTTACGTTCAAAAAATTCTTCAAAAAGGTAATTTTCTACTCGGTACTCGCGGTTGTTTTGCTCTCCATCGCGGCACTCACACGCGGCATTCACGCATTGCACAAAAAATAAGACAGCGCGGTGTACGTGGAGCCTTCTGCCTGGCACACCGCGCTGTCTTTAGGCTCTGCGCACACCGCGCAGTCTTAATTTAATATAGAGAGCCACTGTCCACAGTTCTTCAGTAAGAGTGGTAAACTGGAGGACCGAGCCACCAGCTGTGCGCAATTGTAATGCGATTTGGGCCACTGTTGGGCGAGATAAGATTCTCAACCTTGGTCAGTCTCTTGCAGTGGCAATCTGTGGTACTGATCGACCATTACAGAAACAATGACAGGAATATGTGGCATGGGTTTACCATTCTGTGCATAGCATAAGGGAGGCATTCTGGAGTAGGTGTATGCTTCCGAAAAGCTTTTAGGGTAAAAAGGTTTGTTTTTTTTTTTTAAGATGTGGTCACCAAGGACTAGATCTACAGGTAAAGTACCTCAGCAAAATAATCCTATTTTTTTTTGTCCGCTAAGATTCTGGAAGCACCAAATAAATACAGGGTTGCATTAGTGTGTCTGGACCCAATTTTGTGGCACTGCTTACCGTGGAATTCTGCGCTTACACTCTGCTGTGGACCTTGGAAATACGCATGTTACTGGGCGTCATAAGTGCAGAATTCTTCGGTAAACAGCGCCATGAAATCAGACCCTGGTCTACATACATTCCTGTTCTAATGTCATGGCTGTCACTAGATCTAAAAACTCATTGTAGATAAAGCCCTGCAATCTCATTGCCCAGTATAACGCAACTGCTTTAGCACAAAAAGTAGCGAAGCATCAGAAAATTATGCTTACAAAATACCGTTTCTATTGTAATATCTGTGACTGGTATCCTGCTGAAATTTGCTATGCTGACAATTTTTATGCACAGTATTTCTGCTTTTGAAGCAAACTTTTATTCCCATGGTTTTGTGATGCAACAAAAACTCCTTAAGCATCTCAAAATCCCAATGTATGAATGTACTTGCCTCCATATTTTATGGTGGTTTCACTTAAGGGTTATGATATGCATGGACATTAACCTTTTTTTATAGAATTCTGTGATGACTTCAATCAAGAGGCTGTGTCTACAGGGAGACTGGGCTGATACCGGACCCAAAGCCAGACCAAGAGGAGAACAAGGTTGGTGTCTGTGTAATTATCGGCTTTTTGCTTTCCACCACTTAAGTCCACACTGTGTGGGAAGAAATCATGTGTTGTAATTTTCCCCTCTTCCTGCTTTTAGATCTGCGGACCCGGGTTCTAATTGTGCCTCAAACATTTATTTGGGAATATCAGATATTTGAAATCAGAACGAGAACATCTGGTCTCTCTTTTCTTTGTATTTTGGGTTGAACAAAGAAAATTGAGCTAGAGTGAAATTTGAACCTGCGAACTCCGGATTACATGCTGGTGCTCTACCAACTGAGCTATCTAGCCCTAATGTTGACAGTCTCCTATTTTGTCAATATCTTTGTTCGGGGTAAGCAGTCAAGCTATTCAACCTATAACTGCAGTGTAGCCAGGGATCAAACCCAAGTTTTTGATGCAACCTTATAAGCGGCAGCAGAGGATCACCTTAAGGGGATGCAACTTTTATTTCAAATATCAAGTAATAAACCACAATGGGAACTGACGGTAAATTTTAATTAATTTGAACCTGCGACTTCAAGATTAGCGTGCAAGCATTAAACCTCTACCAACTGAGCCATCTAGCCCTAATGTTGGCAGTCTTCCTATCTCTCTTTTTTTTGTCACAGCATTTAGAAAAACTTGTTTACTTTGTATTTGTGAAGGGAAGGGTTAATTTGCTATCGTGTATATAACCAAAGGTATTCAGCTCTAAAATTACTCATCATAATTTGTCATTCTCAGAGTTCCTGATTCAGTCCTCTTCAGAGTACATCAACGGAGGAACAATCAGCCAGTCAAGGCATGCACCAACGTCTGAAGGACAGCATGACGTCCAGAATGATCAACAAGAAGCTTAGCTCTGCCAGTACGGAGGAGCCAGGCGATGAAGCCCCAACCCATTGAGCAGCTCCTACTCAAGTTGATCAAGTCTCCTCATCAGGTATGTGTGTCCCCGCCGGAAATGCCTGAGAATGAAACTGAATCGGACAGACTGATACTTGAGGACATAGAGATCCTTCCAGAAGGCTCATCACCAGAGGAATCAGTGCAATATCAAGCAGTATGGTAGCAATGCATGTATGCAGATAAGAGACTCACAAACTGACAGCTGCCCAGCAGCACAAGATGCTGATGGTGACATCAAGGAGGCTAGTGATACACAGGATGGAAATTCTGGGACTCTAAGGAAAGGAAGAGGAGCACGCATAGTTCATTGTCCTCTTTGTTAAGCCTATTGGGACGGACAACCTCTGCTTTAGATACAGTTACTCCGGATGGGTTTGGGAAGCTACAGTGGCAAGCGGAACAGCAAAACACAAAGGAAGGTCACCCGAGATGGATCTGAAGATGGCTCCAGCTCCAGTGATTCAGACGATGACGAATTCGCCAAGAAGAAATCCAGTGGTGCTGAGAATCTGGCACACAAGCAGAGTCAACCAAGAAAGATCAGCCCACCACCAGAACGTGATACCACCGATTGCTCAGAGGCAAGACCCAGCAGTGAGAAGTACCTAAATTAGAATTGGACAAACTGCAGAAGAACAGACACTGGACACTAACATGAGTCAGGTTTCAGAACCAAAGGATGGAACCTCTAACCCTCTTTGTAAAACCCGAGAAGGTCCTAGTTTAGAGGCAAGCACAGAGTAGTGGCCATGATGATGATGGAAGAGTAGCACGGCAGATAGAGGAGCAGAAACAAGATCAGGGAAATGACAGTCATCCTGTCAGGAAACAGTCTGAAATCTTTGCTCTGAGAAATAGAATGGAGGACACTAACCCTCAGGTCAGTGTTTCCTCTGTCAATTCAACTGTCAGGTGCCACATGAATTGTAACCCACCTCGCCGCTGCATTATCTTTTCTGACCACTTGGCTCATATGTTGCTGCAGTGCTATCACCACCTCGCACTGAAGATTTCTTGCAGGGCTAGAATTTGGGAAGAGCAACAATTTTACCTGGTCCTGAGGTCCAGATTTTTTTAACAAGACTAGAATCTAATAGATGTTTGAATCATAATGTTAGATTCATCTACCAGAATCATAATTTCAAACAAAAATATCAAAACATTTCAACACATTCAGTAGATTTTTTTCTTTTGAACAAGAATTAAGAGAAGTTTTCTCTCATTTTTGTTGTTAGAACATGTAGTAAGTAGGGCCTATACCTCGATACTCAACACACTTAAAAGATATATACTTTATATGTTTTTTTACAGTGATGTATTATTATTCAACTGAAAAACATGAGATCGTGGACTTTTTTGTCATGAGTTTACTGGGCTCCAACACGGAAATCTGATTGGCACCGTAGGCCTGCGAGCCCAAGTGTAAATGTTTAGAGCTCTGTCTTGCCAAATAGGAAATGTTGATCAAAGAATCTTTTTACTTGTTTCATTCATTGGCTTTTTTCTCATCACTATTAAATGTGATCTGCTCCTGACTTCCAATACTGTCGCCTGTAAATGACGGATAAAAGAGGGCAAAATTCAAAATGATGTGTGCTCATTCATTTAAAAGATGCCCGAAAATCTACTGGCCGCTAACGACGATTTGAAAGTGAACTTTTGGTCTTGTCTGATAAACACAGGAGAGACATACGCTGGTCAGTTCACTCACAACGAACCAACGCCAGCGCCGTGCAGTGAGTGTAATGGCGGCCCTGCAGGAACCCTCCACCAGTGAGTCTCCGAGCAAGTAGTTCCAGTCAGGATCTTGTGTCTCAAGCTCTTTGCCTCTCTAAAGATCATTTAGAAACAACAAGAGGTGCTGCAGCATCAGCATCTCCACGCACAGTAAGTCCGCATTAATCTTGACCAGAAGGCAGGATTCTTTTTCACATTCAAGTTTGTGTCTCGTATATACCAACATTTTGGTGGTAGTATTGTTACAACGATTTTCAAACCTCTTACTCTCTGGTAGATTCCGTCGATTTTTGTTTGTTTGTTCATGCTATGGTTTTACAGTGTGATTAATCAACTAGGTAGTATACTAGTAGCAACTGTTGGAAGAACAACAAGGGAAGCTTGGTTAGATAAAACTCAGAGATTGGACTGAAAATATCTTGCAAATATAATACAGACTAGGTGAAAAATCTTGGCGGACTACTCAAACAGCCTGGGTGTAACCAAGTCTGGCCAGCGAATGAGCCGAAAATAAGTTAAGGGAAACAGCTCCCCTTATGATATAAAATTGACAGTTCTTCTATTATGATGATTTGTAGGGATAGAGGAGCCCGAGAGTCGGCTCCATTGCTACATGTAGTGAGAGCGATAGTGACGATGATTTTATACTAAGACCACGCGCTGCATAGAAGACATAGGACGGTCATGAGAGGTATGGGTGTGTGTGTGTGTGTGTGTGTGATTATGTGGCTGTTAATCAAACCATCAAAACAAAATTGGAAAAGATTAAACTAGTTTAGAGAGTATTCAGAGATGCCAATATTTACGATTTAGGCGTAATTTGTATAGGATTTATTTAGCCAATTACCACTATACGATCCTCGCTTGCTCGTTCTTTACGATTTTATAGATATCAAGTAATAAAACCATTTAACATGTTGTGTCTTGACTCTATTTTTTTCATAGCGCGTATCACCAAAATGTATTTGGTATCTGACTGTGCGAATTGTAGTGCATAAAACAGCGATACGTAGTAGTGTGTCAGTGAAAAGAACGCACTCACGGTAAAAGAGCCTAATTGGGTGTAATAAGTAATAGGCTGATTTTCTTCGATTTACACATAGACAATGTGTTTAGAAGACTGGCAACCAGCTATGGTCAGTTGCTAACCAAATCGCAGAATCCGTGACAAGTCTTGAGTCCGGTGCACGAGACCACTCCGTGATGACACAGTGAGCACTTTTTGCCTGCTAACCTGCACCCAATGATCTCTTTTGTAAAATATGATTCATGTGTCATACATCAAAGCAGTTGTTACTCTGATCAATAGTAGGAAGGGTGGTTGGCGCCTGCGGGGCTCTGACGCAGCTGTACAATTTGTTTTTGCAGTAACGAGGAAGAGGTTCGGGAGGCTTCTCCCGCCCACCGAGCGTGAGCGAAGTTTCGATTTCTGAGAACTAATCCGGTGCTAAGCTTGAGACAGCTTTATGAAAGAGGTGAGTTACAATTGAGTAACGTCATGACACCAGAGTTCAAGATGGTCTATAAAGGTCATAGGAACTCCAGAACTATATGGTGAGTTACTGATATACATCATACAAATTATAGCTTGTCATATCTCCAAGTTGATCTATATCTAAAATTTAGTATATAAATTGACGTGAACGGCTACAGTAAGGTTTATTTTATTAATTTCATTTATTTCCCCAAAAACCGTATTTATTTACGCATATACACATTACACATCCAACAGCGTAATGCACCAATAACAGGCTGAATAGGAAAGACAATGAAGAAAATGTTCACTTTAGATGTTGGGAAGGAAAATCCCAACTAGGGAAAACCCACGGTATCAGGTGGGGATCATGCAAACCCAACCCACATGCGGCAAGGCTGGGTTCTGGTGGCGGGATTTGAACAGAGGGTAGCAGGGAAAGAAACCACTGAGGCTGAACTCTGATTTTTCTCCAATTTAAGTGGGGTAATGAGGGTAACTTCTAACTAGATATGGCGTGTCGTGGCAGAGCAAGGTTAAGAGCACCGGACCTAAGCCCCCAGGTGTTTCTGATCAAGCATAGAGTGTGGAAGGTTTGGAGTCCTCGGGAAGCACATGACACGTGTGTCCTTCCAGCAAGGCACTTTATCATAATTGCTTTCTTCCACCTACAAGAGTACACAAATGGATACCGGCGAGAGCTGGGAGTAATCTCGCGATGGCGGACTGGCAGCTCGTCCAGGGGGAATAGGAAGTATTCTCAGTCAAGTTTAATGCCAAGGAAACCTGGCATATAACACCGGGCCTGATGAGCCATATTGGCTCAGGACAAACTTTTACTAACTAGCAGAGCTGATCATTTTGGGTATTCTCATTATAAAATTCTAAAACCATTGTAAGTACAGCCTTTGTTTTACACTATTGATATGTTATGTCTTCACATTGTGTCTATCGATCCTCAGTGATGACCATCGAGTCTACTTAAGACACGACCTATTCTGTCCACCCATTTTGGCAGCCAGAATGTACAGAAAAGAGCTTGGTTTTTTTATTATGAGATATCGCCTAACACCACAAGGCCGGACAGCCACTTCTATAAGGCAGGAGTGGCTACATTAAAACTTATATGGGTTGTCTAACCAAATTAACTCTCTACTAGGGGCACATTGCCACTCTACTACTGGGGCTGAAACAGGGTTACCTCCTATTCACAGTCCGTAAGGATGCAGGCATAGGTACATTGTTAGGAGCCTGGCTGGTAGAGCAGAATGTACTACCTTCCCAACCTTTACGAAGCAATTATGGTTAAGTGCCTCAAGCCATTACAGGCACAAGTATCATGATCCTGGGGATTCGAACCCACACTCTGCTGCTGATAACACAAGATTTTTTGAGTCCGGTGAACTAGACCACTCAGCCACAACATATGGTAGGAAACACTAACAATCCCAATCATTGTCTACCAAATAGATCAAGCAAGCTAACTTCTGGGGCAGTGAGACTACGCACTGAGTGGCTCTGATTGTAGCCATATCTTTATCTGGGATCATTAAGACAATCACGAGCTGGGTTAGAGTGCTGCTCGAGGGCGACAAACATCCGTCGCACTGGGCACATACCTCATCCATTTGACCATTGTAAGTGAATTTCTGACATGATGCTTGTGTTCTTTCTTTCTGTGTACAGTTTGGAAACTCCTGGCAGTGGAAAAAGTAATAATCGTAGAGGGAGGTTTGCCTTTTAAGCATTAAGGAAACACATCAGAGCCAAAATCAACTCTTCAGAGAAATTTCAATACTTATACATATCAAAAGAAATCAGCAGTTAACAAGATTATTTGTCTCTATTTTTTGTTGGAGAGTTCAATGCTTCTGTATTTCATGTCTCATTGATGTTATTTTGTGAAAAGAAACAAAAGTGTGCTTATCATTAAATGTCATTACCGGATTCGAATCCCACACCCTAATTAATTAATGGGTTTTCACCAGAACTTGAGTCAAAGTGCACTAGGCCGCCCGTTTACCAGGGTGACACGTGTGTTATAGGTTAAGTCAAATGAAGCAACTTCTCGTTAAGGCTAGATTTTACATATATGATGTGGCTGTTATGCAATGACATAGACCACATTTGGCAATGAATCCATGAAATACAGCCTAGAGCACAAGTTCAGGTGCTAACTTAGTCAATTTCTGATTATTTAAATCACGCTGCGTGGTCTGTGTTTCATTGAACGCCAGTTTATTTCCATTGGATTCATCAAATATTGCAACAGAAAATGTTTTCATCATAAACAATAACTAGTATTAATATAGTGATTTAATTTTTGTTACTGAAGTCAGTACTGCAAACTCAGTGTAAGCAGACTACGATGTTGTTGCACACCCATTGCAGATAGTCACTGCCGGATAATGCAGCTGAGGTATGTTTCCTTATACAGTGAGTAAATATTCTTGCACAGTATACTTTTTTCATAGACATGACGAAATTGAGATACAACGTTTGCACTGATACACAGAAGACCTTCCTTAAACAAGGTTGACTACAACACCCGGTTCTCCACTATACAACTTCTTATAGGATTGTTCCTGCCTACATGACAAATGGCTTTGCCTACAAGGATTTATGAATGACTTTTGATGAACTGTTGATTCTGAGATCCTTTACCACAGTTCTAGTGCAGCATCAGTCTATTAAAACCCAAACCCTTGTTAAATCTTCTTTAGGAAGTTATCTGATCAAGAGATTGAGGACTAGGCTCAAATAGCAATTATTTTAGACTATTACTGGCCTGATACATGTAATTAATCTTATCCAAGTTCAATCAAGGCTGGTGTTGGAGTGAGTATAGAGTGGAGGATGGTTGGGGGATTGGAGGCTGCCTGTGACCCACTGGCCTGTGTAAGGCTTAATCCTGTTGTGTGTCCTCAACACAGGTTATGAGAATCAATGAGTTGATGTTAGATGAGACTAGAGATAACAAAGCATTACCGTACTAATTGTTATTATGTTGAGAATGCTAGCATTCTAAACCATTCAGGGAAGGGTATGTATTATACAAAATACTTTTATTTAAATATCTTGTTTCATATCAATGTGTAATCCAACTAAACTGAGGCAAGGGGAATCACTGTGGCCCTTTCTGACCAGTTCATTCGCTTTTGAAAAGCTGGTACCACCAACTCAAAATTTGTTTGTGAACCATTGGGTCGAGAAGTCAGTTTGACAAACGGCAAAAGACAGCAAATGTAGTTCTTGGCATTGTGATTTACAGTTATCTTTTTGGAAAAAAATTGCAAAGAAGCTCTCTTTTTACAACGAAAGACTAGATGCTGGGTTCTATGTACAAAAAGCCACCGATAATCAAATATGTCAGAAAAAGAACAAAGGTCTGGAATTTGGATTAGACAATGATTAGACAATAATCACAGGGGAGTGACATTGACTGTTGAGTCTAACACCTTTTGTCCTTGTCTGTAACGGCCACGAACTAAGTTAAATTGACATCTGAAAGAACTTGTAATTGTGAACTTGCCTGTTTGGTTCCCTGTGACTGCTATTGCAACTATTGTTCTGCGATTTCAGAGCCAAGACGTTCATGAGTCGGGTTCTCTCTGTGCAGAGAGCACAGAGGAGTGATAGCTGAGTCATGAGTGGACCTATCAGGCAGAGGTATCACTGAGTAAACATAGATATCATCAAGTGTCGTCCATACAGTCAGATTTGGAGACGTTAAGAAGTAAGCCATAGAGTTATGAGCATGAGAAGCAGATGGCAGAAACTATGTGAAAAATACCTTCAGGGTCACACAGGCAGGTTCAGGCTGTGTGCACAAATTACAAAACCACAGAAACACCAGGCGAACCCTTTCTCCTAACGCCAAGTTGTCAGCATTAGAAATTTTTTTTTTTTACGGCATTACACACAACACATGGGGACTTAAGTGGCTTTATAACACCATATAATGCACTACTACAGTGTTCTGTTTAAGGGAAACAAGTGTCAAAACCGGGACTCAAAACCCACACCTCGGCTACTTTCCAGAAACACCAGAGCTGAGTCTGGTGCGTTGACCACTGTGCCACCACACGCCACTGCTGCACATGTTGGCCTCTATATGGTGGCAAACAGACACATCCATTAGTTCAACATTGACAGCGCTTTAGCAGTAATTAAAAGAGTTAATAAGGAAATGTTCCATTCAATGAGGCGAGAAGCCAAGCAGAATGAAACATATTCCATCTTCTTCAACAATGAAAGTATTCTCTGCTTCTATGATCATTGTCATTTGATTGGAAGATAACAACTACAAGAATAAACAACTGCACAAGATTTATTCTGGGCATCCACTATGAGGGTTGTGGTACTGCTGTGTATAACGCATGACGTGGTCCTACGCACAACAGTAAAAAGGATGGGAAGATAAATGCATTGTGAATGGCACCAAGTATAGATTGTCCATGCAGGAGACCAAGTGTCGGTGTGTCATATTGCCAGTTAAGAGCACCTGGTGTTTCTAATAAGCAGAGTGTGGTTCGGGTCCTGTTGGTTGCAATTTGTGTCTCTGAGCAAATGGATGGGACATTAAGCTGAGGTCCCATGGAATAGGATTGGTAGTGCATGTAAAGAACCCAGAACACTTAACGCGGGGAAGAGCAGGGGCTGACCAAAGTATACTGTTTATGATGAGGCTGCAATGGCTTAATTTAATGAATGCTATAGACCCACATTCCTCCCAATCAAATGACAAAGGACGCATAAAGGGATGTTATAAGGACATGGTACAAAAAGAACAGACAAACGGTTGTTTAAAACTGGCAGAGTTGTGGCTGTGTGATAAAGGAAAACAGAGCCAAAGGCTGTAATTTTTCCAATTTCTTGAGGACTCTATCTATTGGGAAATGAGTGCATCAATAAAACTCGATTTGACTTTGGAGCCCTTTTTAACCAATGTACAAACCCATCTTATATTTATTTGTCTCTTCTATTCTCACTAGCAGAGAGATAAGAAACCGTTTTTCCCACCATACAGCACAGCTCTCTATTAAGAGATCTGGCTGTCCGGATAGCAACGGACATTTGGTCCTCTACTTTATGCGTTATATTAATTTTAAATTAGGTGTTCATACAGTATAACTTCTACATTGCAAATCAAGTCACATCTGTACTTTTTTCAAATCTTAACTCAGACAGCGATTGGTCTCCAATGACTCTCTTAAAAGAGAACAACTTGGTAAGGTGCCAACAAGTTACTGTGGCAAATGATTGCTACACATCTCTGGGACCAGTTCCACCACCATCCTTAGCTTTAGAGGGGCTTTTTTCTGCCTTTGCCGCAATACCCAGTTAAGGCCCAAATTACCGGTTGTTAAGGACACTAATTTCTATTGCCGGGCAGAAATGAGGCTTAGCAGAAACGAATTACCAGCCAAAATGTCAAATAAACGTGTACATTACTTGTGACTGGTTAAAACACCCCCACCCCAATTTTTGCTTAGCAAATCTGTTTGTTAACTCTTGTACCAAAATGTTCATAGCAGCCACAAGCCGCTTTTACCAAAAATGTCCATAGCAGCCACGAGCCGCTTGCACCAAAATATCCATAGCAGCAATGGCTTGTTCCAAAATGTTCATAGCACCCCCAAGCTGCTTGCACAAAAATTTCCATAGCAGCCACTAGCGGCTTGTACCAAAATGTCCATGTCCATAGCAACCACAAGCATCTTGTACCAAAATGCCCATAGCAACCACAGGTGTTTTCTCCTTGGTAAAGGGCACCTCTATCAAGAAATTGTAAATTTCTATTGGAACATTTCAAGGGGCACCAAGGCACCAGGGGCAATGGAGGCAATTGCCTCCAGTGCCTCCTTGAAGTATCATGCCTGAGATTACTGCATAAAAGCTTCATGAAATGTGCCCTTGAGACACTGGGCCAACATTTAAGCCAGTACTCCTCTGATAGAGTTACACTGGCACTGGTAATGGTGATTTTACATGTAATGTAGATGACTTCAATGCAAAGATTTGTTGATGGCATCACGTATTGACCCGAGCAGAGTCTCTCTCAAAGAATCTCTGCTAGGGTCGAAAATGTGAGGTCATTAACAATTTTTTGCATTTATACCACAGTTCATTTTGGCTGATTAGCATTAACTTTTGTGCAACAGCTACAAATGTAATTCTATTTTCTCACGCAGATATTTTGTATATAGCAGAATGTAATCACTTGTTAAATACTGGACTGTTCCATTTCACTCGGCTTCGCATCGTGAAACGGAACAGTCCAGATTTCACTTCGTGATTATATTCTGCTTTATTGTACATGTGAAATCTGGACTATTCCATTTTCGCCTTGTGAAATGGAATAGTCCAGATTTCACCTCGTGATTATATTCTGCGACAATGCACTCATTTGCTACCAAGATTGTATTACTATATCACTGTGAATAGCTTCATCTAAACCACTTGCTGCTGTGTACATGAATATGTAAATAGATTGGCAAATTGGCATGTTGTCATAGGGCAAGCGTATGCCATTATACTTAACATGCCAATTTACATTATTTAAAACATGCTTTTATTGTTTATAATTTATATGGTTACTTTGAGCTTAAAAAGCCATGCTGTTCATTGAGATGTTAAATATGTTATTAATCAAAGTAAGCAGATATTTTTGCTCTAAACAGATGCTAGCACAGTTCAGTTTGACTGTCAACAAAAACAGGCTTAGAATCATGAACTCAATTAAAGACATAATCCTTTCTAGATTAAGAGTTTGAAATTCATCTGGTTAGGCGGATGGTTGTGAGCCATGCAACGTTTATGGCTGCATTCAAGTAGCAAGGGGTTGTGGGCCATGCAACTTTTATGGCTGCATTCAAGTAGCAAGGGGTTGTGGGCCATGCAACTTTAATGTGCATTCAGTAGCAGGGTTGTGGGCATACAGCACCTGTCATGTTTGCATTCACCGGTTTGCCAGGGGTTGTGAGCTATTTGCAGCGCATGAAGCTGCATTACGGTGCAAGGGTTGTGGGCCATACAACTTTATGGCTGCATTACCCAGTTGCAAGGGGGTTGTGAGCCATGCAGCTACAATGGCTGCATTCAAGTAATGAGGGTTTGTGGGCCATTTTTAACTTTGAGGCTGCATTAAAGTAGCAGGAGGTTGTGGGCCATGCAGCACATGGCTGCATTCAAGTAGCAGGGGTTGTAAGGCCATGCAGCACACATGGCTGCATTAAAGTAGCAAGGGTTGTAGACCATACAACATGGCTGCATTCAGAAGTAATGAGGTTTGTGAGCCATCACAGCTTTTATGTTGCATTAGTAACAAGGGGTTATGACCATCTACTTTATGTGCATTACAGTTACCAGGGGTTGTGAAGCCATCTGCTTTATGGCTGCATTAAGTAGCAAGGGTTGGCCATGCAACTTTTATGGCTGCATTAAAGGTATGTAAAGAGGTTGTGGGCCATCCTTTTATGGCTGCATTCAGAGAAGTAGCAGGGGTTGTGGGCCATACAGCTTTGCCAGCTGCGTACAGTTGCAGGGGTTGTGAGCCATTATAACTGCAAAAGCTGCATTACAGTTGCAAGAGGTTGAGCCATGCAACTTTATGGCTGCATTAAAGTAGCAAGGGTTGTGAAGCCATGCAACTTTTATGGCTGCATTAAAGTAACCTGCAGGGGTTGTGGGCCATGCAGCTTTGTGTTTGCATTAAAGTAGCAGGGTTGACCCGTGTAACTGTAAACTGCATTACAGTTGCAAAGGGTTGTATGCAACACAAGTAGCTGCATTACAGTGCAAGGGTTGTCAGGCCATGCAACTTTTATAGCTTGCGTAAAGGAGGATTTATGTAAAAGAGTACTACATATTATTATGAGCCCTGGCAAATTTAAGGCAAACATTTAACCAAAATAACAGCTCCCTAAAAAGTATTTTTGCTTTACAAATTGCGTAATTAAACATCAAGTGTAGACCAAAATGTTTTAACTTTTTCTTTACTATCATATATCATTAGGGTGCCCTTAGATATAGTATTTTGAATGTGTGTTGAGTGTTATTAAGGAACATTATAGAGTGCAATGGTTCATACATGAAGGCTGTTGACCTTTTCTTGGGCAATCTTAACCACCCCACCCCAATCCCAAGTTTCACCATAATATAAGACCTTTTTCATTACAGAGCTTTGTTTGCAACTTATACACGTTTTCATTGGCTGCTCAGTTTTAAAATAAATGACACTGTCTTGTGCCACTTGGAATCACAAAAATTCAGCCACTAATGTTCCACACGTGCATTTTGTCAATACATTTAACCGGGTTTAACTTCTTTTTCCCAACATTTTGTTTTATAATGAAAATAAGTTTGGTTTCTCAAGATAATTGCAGTTAGTTTCTCCTCATGTAACTGGTTGTGTAGAACAATGGATTATTGATTTGGTGTTAATTGGAGATTCTAGCATGGAGATTCTTCTAAAAATACCAAACGATAGTCAATACAATAGCCCTTCCCAAGACCAATGGCTGCAAGAGGAAGCATTATAGAATTGCTAAAAATTAGTAGAAACCATCAGGCCTGCAATATTTCATTTGATCTCGCTACATTTAGCTCCAAGTATCTGAAATAAACAAAATATCATGTTCTAAAAAATGTCAATTTTACGTTTTACGTCTTTACATCACATAATTTATCTCTTTGAAGACATCTAAAAATATCGTCTTCGGCTGAAGTTCAACAACCGATGAGTGATAAAAGGTCGCGTATATAATTTGCATTTACATAGATACCATAATTATCCTAAGTCCCAAAGGTGCACAAGTTTGCAATTTCACTTCAAAGCAAGCTTTATTGAAATGATTCAGTAGTCCATGAAAATTCGACCTTCCACATCTTTTTAACATTTGGGCATCTGTCTGTGAGGCCAAGCAATTTAAGAGACAACTTCAAGTTGTTCAATTTACTCGGACTAAGTGAGTTGGTCACCAGGTCTTGCTTAAATATGAATAAAGAACCGTTTTGTTTTAACATTCTTAGATTGTTCTAAAAATGCGTCGATTAAAATAATGTAAAACTTTATAGCACTGCAGTCCTGGTAGAATTGTCCCAGTCAATTATGACCGG
Organism: Plazaster borealis; assembly: GCA_021014325.1. Taxonomy (NCBI): domain Eukaryota; kingdom Metazoa; phylum Echinodermata; class Asteroidea; order Forcipulatida; family Labidiasteridae; genus Plazaster; species Plazaster borealis. The sequence goes on along the minus strand of JAJGQC010000767.1, from coordinate 6,731 downwards.
TGTTTTGTTCATCGTGGGCGCTAATAATTATGAATGAAGATGCGTAAACGTGTGTCAAGCACGAGAGGGCCGATCTTTGTCGATGAGATCGATGGCGACGTGTGGCTGTCAGCACGAGAGGGCGATACCAATGTTGTTAAAGTCGGAAGTGGCGCTGCAACGCAGCAGACGGTCGAACGCTGTTGATGTTGTTTTGTGTTTACAAATCAAATTCAATAATCGTCAATATATGTGGATTGCATCTTTAATGGTGTCATACGCTCAACTAATATTCATCAAGTCGACTGAAGACTCCAGCAGACTTTGTTGGCTACAGAAATGTTAAGAATTTCATTGGGTGAGTTCGAGCAATATTTACAAAATTTGCGTTGTATGGATGATGCTGTATTCACGTACACAACCTTAGGTATTATCAATGGTGATTTGTAGGCAACAATCTATTTTCCGTTAAAGAACATTATTTTTCTCGGAATGAAGCTTCCTATTGCACTACAACTTATTTAGCATTATCGGTGGTTGCAAACAGAAACAACAATTTACAGGCTACACCTTAATTGGTATCTCCTTTGGGGTGAAAATAATGTTATGGGCTGGAGCCTAGGTTTTTTGAAAAAGGAGAAAACCGATTCATGGAACAAACAAACAGCCACCATCATATAGGTTTAAAGGGTTTCCTCCATAACCCTTAAGGGACTGTCAAACTGTGAGGTAAGTGTACATTCTTTCTTTGTCATTGATAGCTCTGCCTTCCTGGAAATTGCTTTGTCCACTTGTCTTTATCAATGCAGGCCTCTGCTCTGAAGAGTGGTGTTGATGCATGCCTCGCCACTGCCTTTAGATTGAGTTTATCATGAGTATTTGGATGTCACTTGTTGTTATACATTCCCTCAGTCCCTGAGCACTGCTACCTGATTCATTGAATCTGTCTTTCTTCAGTTTGGGTGTTAGTTCATATCTGCTACACTCCTCTGTAGTTATATATTTTTACTAGAGGGATGAAGAGGAAGGGGGGATGTCTATGTCTTGGGATATAAAACTCTGTACATCTTCTTTACATTATTCAAACTTTACCAATGCCCCTTTGAGTGCTACATAAATGGTCTCAAATTCAGCAAGCTACAACTATATCTTTAAAGTGATTCTTGTTTCAGCGCCTTAAGCTTATAGCAGTAGTGGATACTTTGTATATGAACTCAATCTTCTTTCTTACACACAGCTTTTTCATTCAAATCTGTGATTTCTCTCTTGGAGGTTGCTTTAATTCTTCTACTATTCTCTAATTTAGTGTACTTTCAACTTCAGTTATTCTCTTTCCTGCAATCATCTTACCCTCGGAAGGTTCTTAATCTCTTTCATTGATGCTAATAGATGTGAACATATTTTCTGATTTGAAGCTTTCATGAATTAAAATTTGGAAATAGAGAAAGACATTGCTTGTTAACAGCTAAAGCCTACAAAACCTTCAGATATTACAGATTGATTAAGCCTTGTGCATCTGCCATTATCATTTGCGATTTCATGTCTCCGCACACAAATATTTCACATGTTGTTCTGCACTTCTGTACTCAACTGATTTAATCATTTCATAGACATTTTCAGAAGAGGCGGCCCCTGTTATGGCGCTGCTTACAGTGCAAACTTCACCCGGCTCTTATAGTAGCGCTTCCATGGGAGGCGTGGCAAGGCGTAAGTGCAGGAATTCCACGGTCAAACAGGGCCATGAGAGAATTCAGGCCAGGATCTAAGTTTTATTTGTTCACTATACCATGTCAACACCATGTAGTCAGGTGGTCGTATACTACTGAGTCTTAAAAGGCATCATTACGTTTGGTAATTGTCAAGAACTAGGTGTTCTCCATTTTGGTGTGTCCCAACATGTATAAAATAACAAACTATAGCCAATTTAGGCTCAATGGTCATCAAGATACAAAAGAAGAAAATGATGAAAGAAAGAACCTTGCTGTTATTTACATAAATGAGTAGCATTTTCAGATAGGAATAAAAACTTCTTGCAAGAAGTTTTATTATTTAGTGAGAAATTATCTTTATAAAAACTGCTTTACTTCAGAGATCGTTTCTCTGTAATGTTTTTGCTTTATAACCAATCTCTGTTGCTTGTTACACCAATCCCAGTTTTTATGCTAATATATATTTTGAGTAATTACCAAAGCGTGTGATGCCTTTAGATAATATGGAAAGAAAACAGAAAGTGTGATGACAAACCATATTCCCATTTTTTTCAAAATCATTACAACTAAACCACATCCGATGGTCAGTGGTCATTGATATTCTGCAAAATCTCTGTGTATGTTTTTTGTCTCTTTTTTATAAAAAGGTTAGCAATGGAGATATGATGAACTTTAAGAGCTTGGTCTGATATCATAAACCGCCAAAGTTTAAAGGGCTATGTCGTCTGATCAGCAGGCCTGTATTTTAATACCACGTGCCTTACTTCCATATCATAATATAGTAGGAAGCGCGCGTGCAGTAACTGGGTGAGAGTTTTATAACTTTATGTACAATACAGGCCTGCTTCAGTTATGACATTGGCCTTTATTGTGAATGTCAATAAAAGAGGTTGTTTCCGTAATGTTCAGACTATTATTGCTGGGTTATGAATTTTATTTTTCATGCAGACAGCATGCTTCATCTTATTCCAGGCGCCTTATAGGCCCCCTATAAGCGACCACTTTTTGTATCTTTATAACAAGTTTTGCTAAAATTAAAACAGCATCGTCAACAATTTCAAGGTAGATATAGTATCTGGTCTGGTATCATCATTTGCAAATGACCGTTAAGCCAAAAATTGAGCGTCTTTTGTGCATTCCCGAAAATACAATGGGTTACTTTTCAGGTGCAGTCATATATTTCAGTGTGGCTTATACACAGGCACCTTAAAACAAATTAATGATTTTCTGATGTAGGCCTATGTTCTGGGCGATAATATTCGAAAGTACATTAACTTCCATTTGCTCAATGCATTCACCTTCTCTGATAATTGCTATTGTCAAAATAGAAGTTAAAACTATATATAACCTAAACAAAAATTCAGTCACATCCATATTTGTAATTTGTATGTTTTTGATGATTTTAGTTTATTGGAATTCAAGACAATTGATAAAAAAGGACTAGATGTATTATAGGCCAACTGTATGGAATTGAAGGATGATTCCAATGTGTGTAGATCAGGGTAAATGGTATCATGCAACTGAGGATGATTGGATCAGGGTCATCAACAAATTGCTCTCCAGACTGCAAAGTTCTTTCACAATAAGATTGATTTTCTTGCACACCAGGTTGGGAATGGCCTCCCTGCGCTGTGGAACTTCATGCATCCCTCACGAACCAAGGGTTGGCGGTCAGAAGCACATAAACTGCTGACTCGGCAGTGAAGTCACGCACCAGTGATTGGTCAGACCTGAATTGGTTGCATTGATCAACTAGTTGTACAAAGGAGCACCATAAAATGCTGTTAAAACTCCTCACTTTACATGTATATTACCATTTTTATGGAATCTTTGAATGAAAGATAAATCTACACAGATCACATGTTGTACAGTTTTAGTCTGTAGACAAAAAAGTTTGTGCTCAGTTGTTCAGCTCTCAGCAACATGTGCGCCGCATTGTTCAAATAATGGTAAGTCGGCAATTGAGAGAGGGTTTAACTAAGGAATTTGTAGATACTTCACGTCTGTACATATTTTATTCTAAACACTTTACACGTAATCATGCCTTCAATCCTCTGATATACACAAGCAGTACATAAAGTACATGTTCTATAAGAAACTAGTAAGCTGTTTAATTATGAACAATTTCCTAAATACTTTTGGTATAAGAATGTATGTAAATTAACATTTTGTGGATAATATTTGGTGTGGAATCTTTTTACACTGTAGTTAGAAATACTAGATATTCATTTTATTTACAATTATTAGATGCATGTGAGTGCATTGATGCAGAATATAATTACAAGGTGAAATGTGAAATAGAAAAGCCAGATTTCACCGAGTGAATATATATTCTGCGACCAGTGCACAAATGAAATGCATTCAATATTTGTTTTTAATGCAAACACATACTCACAGATTGATCCTTGTCATTTGAAATTTGTTCACAATAATCACAAAATAGACACGGAAACTCATCCATCTGAAGCCGGTTCATACTTCCTGCGTTGCAAATGCGAAGTGAATTTGAGACGCCAAATTCGCATCGCATTTGCATTCGCAGGAAGTATGAACCGGCTTTACTCTGAAAATTGTTTTAAAAATACTCCATCTATACATCAGGGTTGACTCTATATAGACATCAACCTTGTCCGCTGTGACAGGACCTTTCCGCGTTTGAACAAATGGGCAGGTAACAATTACTTTTGGAATGACACTGTGAAGCATCCAATAGTGTCCATATTGGACTCCAATATTAAATTGTGGAGCGTCGCCATGCAGTAAATACATGGCAAAATAATGGATGACACGTGATGCGTGTTCCACCAATCAAATGACAAGGACCAGTGAGTTTGGTATATAAAAACTAATATTTTATGTCTACATTGTAAGTTCATTTGGACACAATATGCCTACTTAAAATTGTTCGACTGGAAACTGTGATTATAGTTGCAGCTTCTGAATTTGTTATTGTTTTTTGAAAATTTATTTTTATGGATAGTTCACTTAAATCCTATTGATTGTGAAGCCATGTTGTACAATGTAATTATTAAGTAATTTGTATAATGTAATTATTAAACTGATTAGTTCAGGTTGTTGGATTAAGGGGGTTGTTCCAGAGAAACAATTGCAGGGTTGGGAGTTATTTTACTTGTTTGAGAGGGAGTGAGGGAGGGAAGTGGCCATATTGATTCTGACCCATGCAGTGTAAAGTGGAATTATGAGATGTTGGTGGGGGACTGTGTTGTTGGGGGACTGTGTTGTTGGGGGACTGGGTTGTTGGGGGACTGGGTTGTTGGGGGACTGGGTTGTTGGGGGACTGGGTTGTTGGGGGACTGGGTTGTTTGGGGCACTGGTTTTTTGGGGGACTGGGTTGTTTGGGGGACTGGGTTGTTGGGGGACTGGGTTGTTTGGGGCACTGGTTTTTGGGGGGACTGGGTTGTTTGGGGGACTGGGTTGTTGGGGGACTGGGTTGTTGGGGGACTGTTGTAGGGGGACTGGGTTGTTTGGGGGACTGGGTTTTTGGGGGACTGTGTTGTTGGGGGACTGGATAGTTGGGGGACTGTGTTGTTGGGGGACTGGGTTGTTGGGGGACTGGATAGTTGGGGGACTGTGTTGTTGGGGGACTGGGTTGTTGGGGGACTGTGTTGTTGGGGGACTGGGTTGTTGGGGGACTGGTTAGTTGGGGGACTGGGTTGTTGGGGGACTGGGTTGTTGGGGGACTGGGTTGTAGGGGGACTGGGTTGTTTGGGGGACTGGGTTGTTGGGGGACTGGGTTGTTAGGGGAGTGGGTTGTTGGGGGACTGTGTTGTTGGGGGACTGGGTTGTTTGGGGGACTGGGTTGTTTGGGGCACTGGTTTTTGGGGGGACTGGGTTGTTTGGGGGACTGGGTTGTTTGGGGGACTGGGTTGTTTGGGGGACTGGGTTTTGGGGGGACTGGATTGTTGGGTAGGGAACTGCCTCACCTCTTGATCTACCACTGTGATTTAAAAAGAACTGTTATTTTAAAATGATGTAAGGATGGGGAACGAAATGGGTACTCCATTATCGCAAGTAATAAAGTTTTCATAAAAACTGCACTTTTTGGACATGGTGATGGTTAACATCTCCTAAAATGTTTTTTAGCTTTGACTCTTGATATGCAATTCAGAAAATAAAAGACAATGATTTCTGGTCTGAAGATGCATTCTCCATGAAAGAAAAAAATATTTATAAAATACACAGCCCTTGAAAATTACATCTAAACTTAATTTACAAGATGAAAGGTTAGATCACTTTTACTTGCATGATGTGCCCTTGTTTTCAGTTGAAATTAAGTCTAGATTTACAAAGGAAGTTTCGCCAATGTTGCATATTTTGTGCCTCGCTTATATTTGGAGTGCCCAGTTTTCAAGGAGGCTTCATGTTTAAGTCAAGTCAGCAGCTGGAATTAGATTCTTGTGGCGATGGTCATCAGAATAACAATTCCAATAAAGTCCTGACTTCCATACTTCCATTCTCTTAAAACTTGACAAACCTGTGTGGGCCTTTACTGCTGTATTGTACTTTGTGTATGTTTAAATTTTGCTTCTTGGGTTAAGTTAGCAGTTGTATTCAGATTCTTGTGGCGATGGTCATCAGAATAATGAGTACATAGGTTGACTTTTTAAAAACTTGACCAACCTGTGTGATGGTTAATCATTTAATACAAATCTGTACCAGTTTAGTTTTACAATTATGATGAATAAGACATTCCCTATATCAACACTGATCATATATCTAGTTCCACACGTATGGGTGTAACTTGCTTCTTGTTGGGAGTATCACAATTTAATTTGTCAGCAGTTGGATTCAGATTCTTGTGGCGATGGTCATCAGAATATTGAGTCCAAGTCCTGGGTTCCACAATCCTAAGTTTGACCAACCTGCATGACCTGTGCGTTGATGTGTAATTATTAGGTACAACTCTCCATTATACTAAATTGTTCATCATGAAGGTCACATATTGAGTTGAGCATCTCATTTCCTAAACGTGACTATGGGCAATAGAGGGTGCCATTTCGTTGCGCTATAGTTACTCTATAG